>CAJHQP010001118.1:0-130786 GCA_905132765.1 Moricandia arvensis
GTTAGGGGAACTCAGGGAGATCTCGTTTGAGATCTATGAGATCTGGAATGGGGTTTTGATTAAGGGATTCATATTATCTTTACGGAGAGAGCGTAAAATTTGGTCTGATTATGGTATAAGTATAAGATCTGGTCGGGATTTGTTCGAGGATGGAGATGGAGGGAATCGTGGTTTCAATAAAGTACGGATTCGGGTTGAAAGAAAGTTTCTGATGGCACTGGACAGTTTTTGGAAGCTTGAGTCTCCTCGGCGATTTGCCCAAAGGTATTTTATGGGGATTTATGGAAGTTTCTCATTTTTTATGCTTAGGGATCTGGTTTTGGTGATCTTGGTGTTTAGTGATCCTTTGAAGAGTAGATTTTATTATCTTTTTCGAATCTGGGGTCTTTGTGGATTTTCAAAAACGGAAGTAAAGATTATGGAGAATCAAGGATACCCTGAATTAGGGATTTTGGTAAAAGATTCTAGGTTTGTGGTTATTGTTCGATTTTTCGAAGAAAGGAAACAGTGGCGTAGTATATATGGATGGGGTTCGTTTATGCTTGTAAACCACAATACCTATTCCTTTACCTTTTCTTTGCTCTCTCGCTTATTTAGTTTTCTTTGGCTTTGGGTATTTACGAGTGTGATAATGTCTCAGGCACAGTGGTTTGCTAAATCGGGGAGGGGGGAAGAAGGTGGAGATTGCAAAAAAGGGTTTGAAGATTACGGTGCCGAAGTTCGACAACTCAAGTTTGATCTTAAGCTATGAGAGGACACTTATTGGGAGGTGTTTTAATCCACATAGACAGGATATGAAGCTTCTCATTTCCAGGTTACCGAAGATTTGGCAAGTAGAGGATAGGGTAGTGGGAGCAGACCTTGGTATGGGATGCTTTCAATTCAATTTTGAGAATGAGGAGGATATCATTTAGGTTCTGAAAATGGAGCCTTTCCATTTCGATTCATGGATGCTTTCAGTGGTTAGATGGAAGCCAGTGATGGATGCTAATTACCCGAGCAAGATTACATTTTGGGTGCGGGTGCTTGGAGTACCTCTTCATTTCTGGGCAGAACCTACTTTTAGGAGCATAGGGGAAGCATTGGGACAGGTTAAAGGGGATATAGAATTGTATGAAGGGAGGGTTCAGGTGGAGTTGGATGGTTTTGAACCACTGGTGTTCTCGAGCATGGTGGAGTTTCATAGTGGCGAGGAAACAGAGGTTTCTTTACGTTATGAGAGGTTACATGGGTTCTGTCATGTTTGTAATAGTCTGCGGCATGATCAGGCAAGATGCCCCACCCTACGGCCTCAAGTAGATGAGGAAAACGGGAACCGATTGGCCAGACCTATGCAGGACGATCATGGGGTGAAGTCTTTCAGCTACAAAGGAGCTCTGATACATGACAAAGAGTATGTTATGGATAGGAAAGATGAGAGGATTATGGATTTTCCTAAGGAGATTTCCAAAGGGAAGGGGATGGCTAAGGAAAATGTGACGACTTCGTCGAAGGAGGGTAGAGGTCAGGGCCACAGAGAGCGATCTTCACGGTATTATGGAGAATGATCTTCCAGGAATGCCTGTCAGTCCGGATATCTTCCCCCACCGGAACTGACCAGGCGGTATGCTATGCACACACGTGGTCTTAATGAGTTAAAGAACAGCAACTTGGGCACTAAACTGGATCTTCCTCAAAAGTTAATGCTGGATGCTTTTAGGAGTAATCCGGATGGGCATAAAGGTGAGGCTAGGGTCAAGGAGTTGGCCTCCAGGGCTCGCAAGACTCTTCTGTTCTCCTATGATTCCAGCACGGCTCAGGAGATGGATGAGCCGATGAAGATTGGCGAGATGAAGGAGGGGGAGGTAAAGATGGTGGAGGGACATGATACGGGATTAGGTGAAACACCGATGACGGGGTTTCTCTTTGTTTCCGAGCCCAAGGATGATCATCGTACTGCGCAGATGGATAGTGTGGTGGAGTCGGGAGAGGAGTACATTGCTAGAGTTTCAGAACCATTGTTGAGTTTAAATATCCCTTTTCCTAGTGACGGTGTTGCCGATTTTGATTGTATGACGGAAATGTTGCAAGAGTTTTAAGGGAGAGATGGAGTTGTCCATCGAGGACGAAGGAGCGGAAATACACGGGATGGTGGAAGACCAATCTGGGGTTCCGGAGGAAGTGCAAAAGGAGGTTAAAGAGGAGTTGGGAAAGAAGAAGAAACTGGTGAAATCAGGAATGAGCTTCCTAGGCGGTACCACTAAGAAACGGTTGGTACAAAGCTTGGTTTCGCCACGAAAGAAGCCAATGGCGAAACCACCGCACAGAGGAGGCGACAAGGGAGGTGGTGTAGCTGTGAAGTCTGATCCAATTCCTAAAGGGAATCATGTGTAAGCTGTTTAGTGTTGAGGTTTGTTTTGGGGATGGTTATGGTTGCTATTTCTCTTTATTTTACAATAAAGTCCCAGGGATTAGACCCACAAGGTTCCTGGGTTGGAGTTTTTTTCCAGTTATTGTCTTGCGAGTTTTTTTTGGCTCTTTACACACTTTGGTTCTATTAAATTTGTGGAAGTGTTCTGAACTTATAATATAGCTTTGCTGCGTATAAAAATTTGTTTTCTCAGTAATTTTAGTTGGGCTGGTAGGGTGAACAAGTGGATTGTGTTTTTGCTTCATTAGTCGAAGGGTGGCGTGGCGTCGAGGATAGGAGTACGGTGGGATCGTGTCTCGGTTGCAGTTTTCAGACGGGATATACTAGGGGAGCGGGTTTTGAGGCTTGGTTGTTTGAGGTGCGTCTGCCACCCTCATCATGGTTGTGTGGAGTATGGGGATCGTATGCTTATGTTGGTTTCAAGGAAATTTTTATTGTTTGTGATGTCGGTCCGTAAAGGAACGTTACCTTCCTTTCACCTATGTCTAAGATTTTTATTATGGGTTACTTTAAATTTATTTATTTCTGTCTTGACAGTTTTCCTTTGGTATTGTATAATAGTTAATGTTTGGTATGGTGGTTCTCTGATCAAATGGAAGTACAAAATTTTCTTGATTCGGCATGAACATGGTATTCACAAGGAATTAATTAGAAGGTTCTCGATGATCTTTTCTTCTGAGTCTCGACTGTTCCGGGGACTGGTATAGGAAATTGTTATTGTTCGCTTTGTTTTATATATTACTTTTTCTTACAAATAGTAGTTTTTATACTTGATGAGGATCCTGAGTTGGAATTGTCAATAGATGGAAAGTAGGTGGACTATTAGTTATTTGAGGGAGATTTGGCATAAATTCATACTAGAATTTCTTTTTCTTTCTGAAACTAAACAGCAAAAAAGTTTTGTTCAAGATTTCCAGACTCATTTTGGATATAATTGTCTGCACACAGTGGATCCCAGAGGCAAAAGTGGAGGTTTAGCTTTATTCTATAATTCTCTGTACAAGTCTCTATTATATCTTCTGATAACAGGGTTATCGATGTTGAGGCACAGTTTAATGGAAAAAGGATTTTTATTTCTTTCATTTATGGTGACCCTGTTCAGAGAATATGTTTGGGAGAGGTTGATAAGGATAGGTTTACTGCGCAAAGATCCATGGTTCATTATTGGAGATTTAAACGAGATTAATGGGAATCATGAAAAACAAGGAGGACCGTTGCGGCATGCTTCTACCTGTGTTCCGTTTAATAATATGATTGAGATTTGTGGTTTCATAGAATTTCCTAGTCTGGGAAATGTGTTATCTTGGAGTGGACGAAGAGGGGGGCAAATCATTAGGTGTCGTGTTGATCGGGCCCTTGGGAACACAGAGTGGCACTCCCTTTTCCCTTGTTCTTATGTTCATTATCTGGGTATGATAGGATCTGACCTTAGACCAATTGTGGCTACCATTGAGGACAAATCAGTGCACAGTAGACGCCCGTTTAGGTTTGACAAGAGGTGGATTGGTGAGAACGGTCAGATGGAAGCAATAAAGAGAGGATGGACCTTTTCTTTAAGGGGTTATCAGAACAGGGTTGTTGACAAAATAAAGAGTTGCAGACACGAGATTTCTGTATGGAGGAAACAAAACCTTCCCTATGGAAGGGATAATATTAATAATCTGCAAAAGGCACTTGAAGAGATCCAAAGTGATGATTCCAAGTCCTATGAAGAAATAATGGAGGTTATGAAAAAGTTGAAGGAGGCTTATCTGGATGAAGAACTATTTTGGGCACAGAAGAGTAGGAAGGAATCTATGGCATTCCAAGGGGTATAGGAACACTAAGTTTTACCACGCTTTGACGAAACAAAGAAGAGCACAGAACAAGATTATAGGCTTGGAAAATGACAAGGGTATTTGGGTCACGTCTGAACGACAAATAGAAGAGGTAGCGGTTACTTACTTTGACAACCTTTTACGGAAGACGTCTCTGTCGGATTTTGGAATTTTCCTAGAAGACATCCTCGGACTAGTGTCGGAATCACAAAATATTAGGCTAACCCAGAAGGCTTCTGAGGATGAGGTTCGACATGCACTTTTTGATACATCCAGAAAAAGCTCCGGGATCAGATGGTATGACAACACTTTTTTCCAGCAGTCATGGTCGATTATCAAGGAGGATATATCCATATGGATAACAATTTTTTGGAGAATGGGGTTATGGATGAAAGACTAAATTCCACCAACTCATCCCAAAGACGGCTTGACCAAGCAAGATGTCAGAGCTACGACCTATTAGTTTATGTAATGTGGGATAAAAGATTATTTCAAAGGTTTTATGTCAAAGGCTGAAGGTTTTGCTGCCAAGATTGATTTCGGAAACTCAGTCTGCCTTTGTTTCGGGACGGTTAATTTTAGACAATATTTTGATTGCGCAGGAGATGTTCCACGCTCTATGAACGAATAACTCTTGTAAGGAGAAATTTCTTGCGATTAAAACTGATATGAGTAAACCTTATGACAGATTAGAATGGCCTTTCATTCAACAGATTCTCCTTAAGATGGGTTTTTCATCAATCTGGGTGTCCCGGATTATGCTCTGTATTACATTGGTACATTATAAGGTCTTAATAAATGGTCAGCCAAAGGGGCATGTTATTCCAAAAAGGGGACTACGACAAGGGGATCCACTCTCGCCGTATATTTTTATTCTATGTACGGAGACTCTTATTGCCAATATTAAGAAACAAGAACGTTTGAAAGGGCTAACAGGATTAAAAATCTCTCGGGCGAGTCCTCCGATCTCTCACCTTTTATTTGCTGATGATAGTCTTTTCTTTTGTAAAGCAACAAAGGAGGAATTTGGGGTTATTTTAAGGATTCTTCTAGAATACGAGCGACTGTCCGGTCAACAGATCAATTTCGATAAATCATCTATCCAATTTGGGCATATAGTTCCAGTTTTTACACGTGAAACCGTTCACCAAACTCTAGGAATTTCTGCTGTGGGGGGGGGAATGGGTACTTATTTAGGCATTCCTGAGAGTTTGGGAGGATCCAAGGTACAGGTTTTTGGCTTCCTAACTGAGAGAGTTAATACCAAAGTTAATGGCTGGACGGTTAGGTATCTAACAAAAGGTGGGAAAGAAGTTCTACTAAAGTCGGTTGCTGCAGCAATGACTACGCATGTGATGTCCTGTTATCGGTTACCTAAGACGGTGACAAGGAAAATGTCAAGTGCGATAGCCCATTTTTGGTGGAGTGGTAGTGGAAATGTTAAAGGTCTTCATTGGTACTCTTGGGATAAAATGGGTAAAGATAAAGTGAATGGAGGTCTTGGCTTTCGAGATTTACAAGATTTTAATATTGCCTTACTGGCAAAAAACCTCTGGCGTCTTCTGTGGAAACCTGATTCTCTTTTTGCGAGAGTTTTTAAAGGACGATACTATAGGAAATCTGATCCACTGGATAAAATTACTTCTTACTCCCCTTCGTACGATTGGAGAAGTATAATTTCAGCTCGATCTCTGGTTAACAAAGGGCTAATTAAAAGAGTGGGAACTGGTGAATCGATTTCAGTATGGAATGATTCTTGGATTCCTGCTTCTCGCCCGAGGTCAGCACTACCAAAGTCTCAAACGCAGTTTCTTAACCCTTCACTTCGAGTGGAGCATCTTATTGATCGAGTGAATCATACATGGAACATGGAGTTATTAAAGGCTTATATACACCCAGACGATGTTAAAATAATCTGGAGTATTCCCGTGAGTAAGTCTTTTCACTCAGATATTAACAGTTGGCATTACACAATTTCTGGTAAATATTCAGTCAAGTCAGGTTATAATATTGAATGCATGTACCCTGATCGGGAGAGGAACCCTGAGGTATATGGACCTTCTATTAACCCTTTGTTGGCTTTTTCTTGGAAACTTAAATGCCCTCCAAAGTTGAAGCATTTTGTCTGGCAAGCTATCTCAGGGAGTTTACCGGTGACCAAGAATTTACAATCAAGAGGTCTGAAGTGCGATGTACAATGCTTTGTATGTGGTCTGGAAGAGGAATCCATTAATCATGTGCTTTTTGAGTGTCCGCCTTCTCTCCAAGTTTGGGCCCTCTCTAGGATTCCGTCCAACCCAGGGATCTTCCCTACGACATCACTTTTTTCAAATATGGATTTTTTTTTTTTTGGAGACTTCAAAACAAGTCTGATTTTAGCTATTTTTCCTGGATATTATGGTTTATATGGAAAAATCGAAATGCCAAAGTTTACAAGAATACCAATGGAAATCCACAGGAAATTTTGAGGATTGCGAAGGTCGAAGCACTTTTATGGACTGAAGCTCAAGTTTTAGAGACCATTTGTCCGAGAGAAGAATTTACTGAGGAATCTCTTGGGCTTGATGACAGAGATCGCTGGCGTTACATTGATGGGGCATGGAAGGAATGTGATCAGTTCTCGGGGCAGGGAAGGAATGTGATCAGTTCTCGGGGCAGGGAAGGAATGTGATCAGTTCTCGGGGCAGGGATGGTTTTCTTTTATGAGGGAATCCTCCGGTAAGGTAATGGGGGCTATGACCATCAGACCTAGTTTATCCCCCTTACATGCAGAATGTGATGCCTTAATTTGGGCATTGGAGTGTATGAAGACCCTTCAGTTTCTCGAAGTGAAATTTGCAACGGACTGTTCTCAATTGGTAACGATGGTGGCTACGCCAAAGGAATGGCCAGCTTTCGCCCCTCTTTTGGAGGAGATTCAACGATGTAAGAGTTTTTTCCTCAATTTACTCTCCAGTACATCCCACGAGCAAAACATATGATGGCGGATTGATATCTTGCATATTTTCATTGTTTCACCCATTCATCCATGTGTATTTTGATCATATAGACTAGGATTTAATCATTTTTAGATTGCATTTTGCATACATGAGTCTTTATCAGGTGTTGGAGTGTGCCATGGAGTGATTTGAGATGTTTGGGAGCATTGTGATCCAAAAGGGGTGAAAGATGAGCATGGATGGAGCATTTAAAGAAATCTTCTGTTGCTAAGATTTTGTGGAGACACAGAAAATTGAGTTAGCTTTCTAGTGGAAGTAGTTTCAAGTCATATGAAGATGTAATGAAGGAGTTATGACCAATTTACTAGAGGCATATCCACCCTGTTCGAGCATCCTGGAGCGACCTCTCAGAGCGACCTACCAAGGTCACTCCCAGCTAGAGCGACCTCCCAGAGAAACATACCAAGGTAGCTCCCACCCAGAGTGACCTCACCAGAGCGACGTGCACAGGTAGCTCGGCCTTCTCCCATCCAGAGCGACCTCACCAGAGCGATGTGCACAGGTAGCTGCGCGTCATTTGCTTGGTCGAAACTTAATATCTTCCAGGGACCTTTTGGTCATTTGTCTTGATGAAATACACTTTCTAAACCTAAGTTTAAGTATGTTGTAAGCCGTTTTTGGGCGGATGAAAAACACACAAAAACCTCTTGGAAAAGTTGATTTCTATGAATCATTCTTCATTGTTCTTTTGATCTTGTTTATCTCTTTGCATTATCTACTTATCTTAACATGATTAAGCTTGAATCCAATATGGGTTTGAGAGCAATCATGAATATTAGTGAGTAATCCACCTTTGAATCCATGGGATAGGGAGATTAATGGTGATTAGGCTAGAACTAGGATGTTTAGTGTAGATTTCTCTTACTCCTTGCTAGTAGAGTATTCTTAATGCATCCTTTGAGTTGGCCTCTCAAAGGTTGAGCTTTAGGGATTTCCCACCTCACAAGTTGTTCGATGAAATTCCTGAGTCAACTCTCCTAAGCTTTTAATATACTTTGCCAAAGACATTTGTCATTAAAGGTGCTAAGATAGCTAATAGACTTGTTAGTAATGATTGTTTTCATATTATTCAACCAAAGACATTTGATGTTTGGGATATATTAGCAAATGAACATTCATCTAGACAGAGCTTGTTTAGAATTGTGTCTAGGCTTAAGGTTGGTAGTTTGATTGATCATTTTCCATCCTTAGTTCGAAACTTGATCACCCAAGGTCTAATCCCTATGCCCATGAGTTCTCTTTCCCTCAATTAAGGAAGTTATTTTAGTTATCGCTTTTCGTATTAGTAGTTATAGTTCAAAACCATAATTTATTCGATTGCACTTAGATTAAGTGAGTACTTGCATTCTCGGTGCTTTAAAATCCCTTAGAATTGGTTCGACAATCTCTTATACTACAACATTTACCTTAGGAGCCTTGAAAACTCCTAACATCACGGATAAACTTGCACGCGGTGCTCGGAGCTCTCCATCACCTGTCTACTACGTTGGGACTTTGTTTCCAGATGGGCTTATGGATCGCTGATTTCACGTTAGATTTTTATTTTCGATTATTCTGTTGTCAAAAAAAAGACATTAAAGAATCAAAGATAATGCTAAAGAATTAAAAATTCTAAGAAGGAAAATTATGAGAATGGATTGTTTAGGGAGGGATTTAGAGGATTGTGTGAAAGATTAATTCAAGACACATGTTGTCATAAAAGTGGCTGAGGTTTTTTTATCAAAATAAACTAAAAAGCATATTGATTCAAAATATCAATTAAATTGTTTGTACGTTGTTATTATTATTTATTTATATTTATTTATTGATAACTTATAAAATAAAATTAGCTATCTATCAAGTACCATTACACATATGTTTAACAATATATATATATATATATATATACTAAATATTAAGTTATAACAAATATTAATACTAATAATTTTTAAGTGGGTTTCACACCAATAGACACCTAAAATTAACATTAGTTTTTCAAATTATAAAACAGGTAAAAAATTATATTGATGGGAGATTTAATGGATCTCTCGCCACTAATGATGCTATTATGACACGACACACAAGTGATGCTTGGTGATACACATTTGTTGCAGTGGAGTGCAGTTCCGGAATGATCCAACTTCATGTTGCAACAAGTGCATGATATGTAAGACCATCCATTTTGTTGTCGGACACCAACGATATGAGTTTGTAAGATCTCTATTCTAAAGGGAAACCCACAAGGTCCAGGGTCCATTAGGGTTAAACCTAAGGTTTCCACCTCCTTCCTTATAAATAAGGACCTTGTCTTTCTTTTCTTTTCCATTAGAAAGTCCATGCATATTCTAATGTTCCAGAGACTTGAAATCTTAGCCGTCAAAGGTACCTCTTTTCTCTTTCTCTCTTTTCTCTTCTCTCTTCCTCTCACTCTCCCCGGCTCTCTCTCTCCTTTCTTTTATATGTCTCTCTCTCCTCGTCTTGTCCCCCTCTCTCTCTTGGCGCCGAGTCATCGCCTCGTCACCAGACCGTCGTGACGCCACCGGAGAGCCCCCGCGAGTCCTCCGAGTCGCCTCCATGTTGTTGTGTGGTGTTGGAGATGTTGTTGTTCGTCGCTGCACATTCCCTTGTTCATATATGTGTCTCCGATCTAGATTTATCCTAGATCTAGATCCATATCTTCTATCCAGGTGGGTTGGTCTCGAAACAAGTTTCTTCACTTGACCTCTTATATAACTGGATGTTGGATTAGGTCTGGTTAGTCTTAATTGCTTGTTAGAGTGGTAGATCATAACGGTTGTTAGATTTATATGACATACTACATAAGAACGCTCATATTTTTGAAGGAACTTAATGGACTGATTGTGTTGATGTGATTGATTGCATTGTTGTGTGATGATTGTTTACGAACTGATTGCAAGCTAGGTTGTTAGAAAGAATAGAACGAATAGGTTGATAGGTGAATGGATTGAACCTAATAGACGATTGAAAGCTAGGACGGGACTATGTGTTGTATGTGATTGGTAGTGGATTCGCTTAATATCCGCCCACGGAGGCGTCGTTGTATCTGATAGGTTTCGTCTTATGGGGGCGTGGTTGTACCCACCGTAGGGCTGCTGGCGCATGCGAGAACGTAGTAAGGCATCAATGGGTGCGAAAGAGGTCCACCGTGTAGGGGCGTGGTTGTACCCACTGGACCGTCACGAGTTTTCCATGACAGATGTGATGTGGTGTGAAATGTGTGAAATGTACGAAACGTGTTGAGATGTGAAATCTGTGGAAATGTGATAAAGTCTGCCTTGTGAGGGCGTGGTTATACCCACTGAACCGTCACGAGTTTGACGTGATAGATGTGTTGAGATGTGAAATGTTACAAAGTTTGTAGAACTGTTAAGTTATACTCGTATCTCTAAGGTGAAGTAAAATGTTAAAGTAATGAGTCGTATGAATATTTACGCAACTAGTCAGTCCTTGTTCTACATTGAGCTATATGGTTGACCATGCAGAAGGACTGGTCTAGAAGCCATCTCATTGAGTAATCCATTTACTCATGCCCTCTTCTTCCTTTAAATTTTCCCTCACTCTTGCAGGACTATGAATAGAAGCGTGAGATATGTCGGTTGGGTTGGTGGATTTAAACATAAAGGAACGCATCTTGAGTAACTCGGTCCATTGGTGGGACGTGTTGGCTTGTCTTTTGGCGTAGTCGTGTGTCCCTAAGTCCGCACTCTGAACCCTAGTCGGTTTTGGGGGAAGCGGTTCTTACAAATGGTATCAGAGTCTAGGTTAAGGTATCTCGCTACTTAGTGAGAGATCAGTTCCCGCTTTTGCAAAATTTTAACTCGGTTTCCATAAATTGAAACATTGCAGAAAATTTTATGATCTTTAAAAGTTTGCGAAATATTTTAAACCACCAATCATGTAATGTGTTATGCTTCTATTTGATCGGATATTTTTTTGCAGGATGTCGTCACCAGCCATAGTGAACCTAAGAGATGAGTGTCTACATTGTGGCCCGAAAGGGACAGTGCCATATGTCAGCAAGCCCATTTACGACCATCATGGGAACGTGATTCCATTCTTTTACCCGTCGACGTAGGCTGTGAAGCGCTAGTACTTGTGGCCTTATACCCAGAGTAAGAAGATAGCGACTACTCGAAGTCGTTCCATCGCAGCAGCATCATTCGAGCCCGGGCCTGAGCCTACGGTGACGCCGACCAAGCTAGGACGTGGTCGGCTGAGGAAGGTGAGGTCGGCGCTTGAGATGAAGTGGGAGCAGGTGTCACCTGCAGAGGAGCCTAGGAGGAAGTAGGGTCATCCGTAAAAGACCCCTGTCGCAGTTGTGGGCACTCCGGTTTGAGGTTCTAAGCTGATTGGATGTGGACCGGTAGTCTGAATCTTACAGAGATCACGCTCAGTCAAGGAGTACACCGACGAGTTCCTAGGGATGGCTAGGATGTACAAACCAAAGACTGCGGAGGGTTGGTATTAGTTGTATTTGGAGGGACTCACAGGGATATTTGGGTAGAGATGAAGGACGTCATGGAACTGTTGGAGTATTCCTTGGTGAGGCGGGCAGCTGGATATGACGAGGATGCAAAGCACTTGATTGCTAGTAGAGCCATTGAGGTCTCAAATTCAGAACCAGAGTTGGACCCGTCTGAAGATGATTCGCCATGGGAGGACGAGCCGAGGTCACCAGCCAGAGTTTTTAACACCGCCGATTTTGGAACCGAGTTGGGTGGTGATTCGCCATTTCGTTGTGGCTAGCAGAGGCCTTAGGTTCATTTCTTAGGAGTAGCACATGTGTTTTTCATTTCCATTTCTTTTGTTGGCTTTTTGGTGTTCATTTCTTATGCTAAGTTTTCCTACCGATTGAGTAGTATGCCTCAAACTTTTACTTATTGTAGTCGTACTCCCATTCATTTATTATATTAATTCATTTGGCTTTAAGATCCTTGAGCAAGTTCGTGTGGTCTTGAGTTCATTTCCCGGAGACTGTGGTATCTTTGATGTATCAGTGGGATATGGTATTGCGGTTGATCATGAGCTTACCTAGAATTCGGGTCGAATTCTCCTTAAGGGGAGGGAGAATTGTAAGATCCTTATCCCATAAGCCCAAAATTTCTTTTGTTTTGTAAAAGAAAGCCCACTAGATCCAGGGCCAATTAGGATTAAACCTAGGGTTTCCACCTTCTTTCTTATAAATAGGGACCTTACCTCTATTTTCTTCCCCATCAGAAATCCCTGCAGATTCTAAAGTTCCATAGACTTGAAACCCTAACCGTCAAAGGTACCTTTTTCTCTTTCTCTCTTCTCTCTTCCTCTCACTCTCGTCGTCGTCTCTCTCTCTCTCTCTCCTCTCCTCTCCTCTCTGCATCTCTCTCTCCTCTCTCTCTCTCTCTCATCATCGCGTCCCCCTTTCTCTCGTCACGCCGAGCCATCGCCTTGCCACTGTGGAGCCAACAGAGCACCGTGACGCCACCAGAGCACCGTGACGCCACCAGAGAGCCACCGTGAGTCCTCCGAGCCGCCTCCATGTTGTCGTGTGGTGTTGGAGATGTTGTTGTTCGTCGCTGCTCGTTCCCATGTTCAGATATGTGTCTCAGATCTAAATTTATCACAGATCTTCCATCCATGTGGGTTGGTCTAAAAACCAGTTTCTTCTCTTGACCTCTTATATAACTAGATGTTGGATTAGGTATGGTTAGTCTTGATTGCTCGTTAGGGTGGTAGATGATAACGTTTGCTAGGTTGCTAGGTTGTTAGATGAATATGACATATTGCATAAGAACGCTCATACTGTAAGGGGAATTTAATGGACTGATTGTGTTGGTGTGATTGAGTGCATTGTTGTGTCATGATTGCTTACAAACTGATTGCGAGCTAGGTTGTTAGAAAGAATTGAACGACTAGGTTGATAGATGAATGGAGTGAACCTAATAGACCATTGAAAGTTAGAACGGGACTATGTGTTGTATGTGATTGGTAGTGGATGCGCTTAGTATCCGCCCCACGGAGGCGTGGTTGTATCCGATTGGTTCCGCCTTGTGGGCGTGTGGTTGTACCCACCGTAGGGCCGCCAACGCAGGCGAGAACGTAGTAAGGCATCGGTGGGTGCGAAAGAGGTCTGCCGTGTGGGGCCGTGGTTGTACCCACTAGGCCGTCACGAGTTTGCCGTGACGAATGTGATGTGATGTGAAATATGTGAAATGTATGGAACGTGTTGAGATATAAAATGTGTGGAAATGTGATAAAGTTTGTCGTATGGGGATGTGGTTGTACCCACTGGACCGTCACGAGTTTGCCGTGACATATGTGTTGAGATGTGAAACGTTATGAAGTTTGTAGAACTGTTAAGTGATAATTGTATATGTAAGGTGAAGTGAAATGTTAATGTAATGAATCGTATAAATGTTTAGACAACTAGTCAGTCCTTGTTTTGCATTGAGTTATATGGGTGACCATGCAGAGAGAGGTCTAGAAGCCATTTCACTGAGTAATCCATTTACTTATGCCCTCCTCTTCTTTTTCATTTTCCCTCCCTCTTGCATGACTATGAATATAAGCGCGAGATATGTCGGTTGGGTTGGTGGATTTAAACATAAAAGAATTCAACTCGAGTAATTTGATCCCTTGGTGGGACGCGTTGACTTGTCTTTTGACGTAGTCGCGTGTCCCTAAGTTTGCGGGGAGATGGGTCTTACAAGTTTTACATATGAAGTCTGCTTTGTGGGTCTTCAAAGAGAGGTTAGAGGGCCTCACCTATTTATATTGGTACCTCTTACACAATTACAAAACACTTCAGATGATTACGTGTTGAGAAAATTATTATGGAGAGGGGGAGAGAAATAAATGAATGAGACCAGTTACAAAATGTAACTCTTTCAAATTAGATGATTTCTGAGAAGACAACACATTGGTAGACAATATAAGGAAGATGAACAGAAAGTAGGAGGAACAAATACCTTACATCAAATCGCATAGAATTTGATGGGTTATAGAGGAGGAACAAATACCTTAGATCAAATCGCATAGAATTTGATGGGTTATAGAGGAGGAACAAATACCTTAGATCAAATCGCATAGAATTTGATGGGTTATAGTGGAGGAACAAATTCAGCAAGCGGGAAGAGAAAAGAAAGAAAACAATGATTTTGATGGGTTGTTTGATGGCTTTGAGGTCAATTACGTGGTAAGGTTAATATTTCCAGCCTTTTTTGAATAACCTGGTGTTTCCTGGTCCCCACCAAAGTGGATCCAGACTATCGACGAATGTCTGTAACAGCCTACATTATCGGTCGAATTACGCCTTGGTCACCGAACGCTAGGGGAGTCCAGATTTTAAATTTTCAGTCATTTTAATATTTTGGACAAATGTTTTGACATGTTTCATGGTCTGGGCTTACAACCATTTGAGAAAGATGATATACGAAATTTTAAAGTTTGGAACATTAATGAATTTTGTTTTGTAGGATCTACTAGAATGAAGAATTGCTTATGTGCACGAAGAAAAGAAACTCTATTATTATATTATTTTAAATATCCATAACAATAACTTTCGAATCTTGACAGTCACCCTTAATAGTCATTCATAGTCCATACTGTATACTAGTAAGTAATAACTGCTTGTAGATTATATGTCGGCATTAAACTTTTCGGCTTAATTTTGTTTGTAATTGTTCTTTGCATGCTACAAGGCCCATATTTTGTCTCAAACCTGACTATTCTCATGATGCAACATATCGAATAACAAGTCCACATTCCACTAATCCAAGTACTTATCATTACTGTATTTCCAAACAGTAGATTAGCATGTGAGGTGTTAATTATTTAGAGAGAGGGAAAACACAAAGGTATTGTTTTTAGATTCCAAAGCAAAGAATAAAGCGCAGATCCATACTTCTGTCGGTGAGCCTTTATTCCTCATCTGGAATTATTAAATATTTAATACTGTTTTATTTATTTTTGCCTCAAGACAGGTCCTTTTCATTTTCTTTTTTTTTTTCTTCAAGCCTCGAAAAATGAAATTCAGAGCACTGATTGAAGACAACAAAATTGCGTCATTCATAAAAACTCGTATCGGTGTCGCTAAAGAGAATCTGACTTTTAGGTTCTAATCAATAAAGATTATTATTATTGCTATATTAGAGCATCCATATAAGTATACCATAAATATTTGACTAGTAGTATTTAATAATATAATTAAGTTTATAAATAAAATTTGTAAACACTGACACAAGCTATTGATTTTTTCAAACTTTGTTGATAGTTTATCATTTGTAAAACATTTATTTAACATTTTCAATTTCTCTGTTTCTTTTCATTATTTAATTGAAAGAGATTAATTAATATACTTTCAGTTATGATTTCCTTAAAAATCTAAAATAGAATTAGAAATAGAAGGAAAAAGAATCTTTGATTTTAGTACAAATTTATCGAAACCTTTTTGTATATATCCCATCTATTAAGATTAGAGGTATACATATCAATTTAATTTGGAGTTTAGTTTGGTTTGGGTTAGATTTGGTTAATTTAGATTTTTTAAAACTCAACCCAATTAACACTGAAATAGTTTGGTTGAGTTTGATTTGGGTTTAATCTAGTTTGGTTTAATTCGATTTATTTTAGATTTAGTTCGGTTCACTTTATTATGCTTTGGTTGGTTCAATGTAGTTTTGTTTGTTATATAATATATTGGTATTAGTTTGATTAAAGAATAATCAACTTATAAAAGTAGGAGTGGTATATAAACTTTGTTAGCTAAGAAATTCAAATAACGTATTCAAAAACTAAAAATATGAATATTAAGTTTATCTTTCGTATAAAATATGTTTATAATTTTAGGTTTATTTTTAGTACAATATTTAGATATTGCGTATTAGGACTAGAACTAGAAAATATACAATAGCTTTATTTGAATAATATTTGAAAACTTAAAATATTAAAATTAAGAAAAAGAGAAAACAGAACTTTAACTAAAAATAATTCACAAAATATTAATATACATATATATTTATTATTTATTAATACATAAAAACAGATTGAACTGTCGATTTAGCTTGGTTTAAAACCAAACCAAACTATTCTGATTGAGTAAAACATGAACTAATTGGGTTATGTAAAGAATACGGTTTGGTTTGGTTCGGTTTAACTTTGGTTGGATTGATTCAGTTCAGTTTAGTTTGAATTTTTTGTTCAGTTTAGCCGAATTTAGTTGTTCTGTAAATTGCTCTAATTGATCCAAACTGATCTACATAGGAAAAATAATTTGACTGTTTTTTATTTTCTTGGTTAGAAAATCCGCCTACAAGTTTTTTGACAGAGTGAATATGACCAATACTAAAGTTCTCAAAACCTTCATACAGTAATCAAAGAGAAAATAGATTGAATGCGAAAGCTGGCTAATCGACTGAATTAATAATCATTTCCACCATATCTAAACAATAGGTTTCAAACAAATTTGGAGAACCCATAAACCTCTTAAGCAAGAGATCCAAAGTAAACTCTCCATTTTAGCATGGAGAGTCAAGAAATTTATGTGATATCCTTAGAGTCCAAATCGTTCAACTCACATATGATCCTTATGGCACCATCCTAATCTAATGACCATACCATAACTGATCTATTAGGTATCAATTTGACAGATCGGGATAAGGTGTTTTCTAGGAGAGAAGATGGAGCTAAAACTTTGGCTAGAACATGTTGTTTATTTTTTTTTCTTTTTTAATTCACTTTTCTCCAACATTCTGTTTTAAAAAAAATAACTGGAAGATATCCATTCGGAAGAATATTTTTTTTCTTCTATTAAAATACTTTGTTAGAATTATTATAAATAAAGAAAAACTTTGGAATCGTCATCAAAATGCATAAATATGATATTAACTGCCATTCTGAACCGAGAGCTATCTAACCCCAATAGAGATTTGATCATTTTAAGTTTTTCTCCAAATATCTAATCACTTTACAGTGGCCACTGGCACTGGACCAACAACAACAACATCCAGAGAGAGTTTTGTTTATCAATATTGTCCCACGTACATTTAATTTTGAGAAATAACCTAAGATGGCTCTAAAATTTCTTTGTCACAAAAATAACTTTTAATAAAAAAAATAATCAAAATAACATTTATTAAAGAGCTAACAAAATGACCAATATACATTTATACCTTTTAGGTTAACAATCTAGACTTAGGGTTTAGAGTTATGGGGTAGGGTTTTGAAGTGAGATTTAAAATTGAAAAAAATTAAAACAAATATTAATTTTTTGAAAATAAAAAAAATTAGTTTGATCATTTTTATTTTTAAAGGTTATTTTTGTGATAAAAACTTTAAAAATTATCATTTAAGAGATTTGACCTTTAATTTTCGTGAACAGAAATTTTTTATTCGTCTACATGCAGCAGCGTAATTCGTAGATTAATGCTTCATTTATGACTGAAAATCTTCGTGAATACTCTCTCATGGAGAAAAATGTATGTGTAGACATCACCCGATCACTTTTTTTTTTACCCTCTGGATAATTATAATATATAATCTATAAAAAATAATATACAAACGATTTTATAGCCAAAAATTCTATATGTCCCATAAGAATTCATGTTTAATTGCATTATCTTGAACTGTCTTGATGCATGACGGTATGCTTCACACCATACTAAAATTTCTTGAATTAAATTTATGCCACCAACATTTATAATTTAATACTTTTTAATACAATTTAGGACTAGACATTTTATTCTTTAAATTTGATTCTATTGATTATTCATTTGATTCTATTGATTATTCATTTGATTTTATTGATTATTCATTTCGATTCAGTCTGAAAAATTTGAATATCTGCAAGTCATCGAAGCAAAGCAAATAATAAAATTTAATATCCGTTAAAAACGAAGTAAACCACAAGTACTAAAAAATCTAGAACCAAATATCCGATCCACTCCGACTTTTATAAAAGTAGCTGTATATATATAACTAAATATAGAGTTTTAAATGTATAATTTTATATAATTATTATTTTAACATGTATTTTTAAATTTTATTTATAAAATTACTTATAAAAGTATTAAATTAAGAAAGGAATATGAAATCCTTATAAAATTACAATTTTTTCTTCTAAAATTTTGTGTTTTATTAGAAAATGTGATAATATTTTTTTAAAATATATGGAACATATAATTTTACTATTTTTTAATTATATTATGTCGAATATATTTTTGGAAAATAAATTTTTATTGTCTTCTTAGATTTATTATATTAAATAAAGTGCATGAGATATTTGTAAATATTCACAAATATTCCAAAAATTTGGGAAATTGTCAAAAATACCACTTTCTTTGTATCACTTTTCAAAAATACCTTAATCACTTTTATCTTTATTTTTTTAAGAGGAAAAATATACTTATAACCCTTGGATTAATTAATCTAAGACTTAGAGTTTAGAGTTAAGGGGTGGTGTAGGGTGGGGGTAGAGTTTAGGAATGTAAAATTTAGGATTTTAATTAATTTTAAAAAAATTTACCCCTTAAAAAAAGTGTTGTCTTTAAAAATGTCTGTTTAATAAAGGTAAAAATGAAAAATAGTACATGAAAAGTGGTATTTTTAAAAATTCCCCAAAAAAATTTGGATATCCAAAAAAATAAAATATTCTTATTTTTCCAAAACAAAACAAATTGAAAAAATAGACATCCGTAAAATACTGAAAATTAAAGTACTATTTACAACTAATTACAACTTCCTAGTCGTCAACAGTTGTTTTGCCGTCCCGCCAATAAATGTACAGATTTATTTACTTTGTACTAAACAATTGAGTTTTTTCTGAAAGCATTAATAGTGTTTTAGTTTTGATTATTCTTCGTAAGTGACTCATCATATATTTCTAAATTTGCTAACGTTTTGATACCATATCAGAGTCGTGGAAAAAATTACTATATTTTCCTAGTAAGTACGTGATATAAGGAATATAAATATACTATATATGGGAAAGTCTAAATGTTTTTTTTTGCATAAGAGACACCTTTTTTTTTTTTTTTTTGATAACCCAGTATCCGACCACTAAGCGTGATCGACTAGCCCACCGGGCCTAAGTCCACGCCATTACAGGATTTTTAAGCCTCCACTTAAGGGCCCCTGGTTACGCTAGTGGTCTGGAGCGCCACATCACATCCGCAGGTAAATTATGTGGTGGCCGGGGTTCGAAGTCGGGTGGTGGACACCTCAGCCGAGGTTCCTTTACCACCAGACTACGAAGCCCGGTTCATAAGAGAGACCTAAATATACACAAATAAGTTAGTAGTATCATTGTATCTTAGAACAAGACTAGTTTGAACTTTTAGTAAAAGTGTTGGAATTGTTAAGATGTTAACATAAGCTGCGTTAATATTCACTAATCACTACTCCACCCAACTACTAGTACATTTGCCTGTAAGTTATACTATAATTTATCGATGCAAACATACAGTAAATGATATCTTGCGCAATATTAATAATACTAGATTCGTTCTCCGCGCTACGCGCGGAAAATTGTGTGTTTATATTGTCTTTTTGATTTTGTTGTGTGATAATAGTAATATTATTGGAAATATATGTGTTTTAAAGTATTTGAAGTGTAAGACATATTATAATAGGAGATATGTGCATTGATTTACGTTGTTTAAATGTTGTATATTATTTTATCTACTCATGTTGTTTTGTAATATATTTGTTTTATTAGGTTGACAAAATAACAAAATTGACATTAAAATACATAGATAGGAAGATGGTGGGATGTTTTTCTTAGTCGTGGCTGGCTGATGATGATCTTCTAATTTGATGTTGGGAGTTTTTCCTCAAACTCATGCTTGAACTTGTATCTTATCCTTCCTTTGAAGTGTTTAATGATGCTTATATTTTTGTCATAATAAAACTGTGTGGCCGATGATGAAGTAAGTAATAACTTCCCTGAAAATAAGAGTAATTGATATTCAAAAAAAGGATGAGTGATTAATATCTATGTATTACACCTTTAAGTGGTTTTTTACCTTTAACTGTGGTAGGGATTATGCTTGTCACCACAACAACTTTATATTTCAGATTAGTTGTACTTTGGATTTCCCTAAACATGGCTGCTTGGTTGTTCCATAGTGTGAGCTTTACCATCGTTGATCTATAATATAGGTTTATATGAGGTCGAAGATTGGTTTACAATGTAAATATTGTGTTTCAAATGTACCTGTGTAATAGCAGACCAACTATGAATTTTGTTTCTGCTTTTGGGTAGTCAGGGTTTATGCCTTGCATCATGCGAATTTGTCCAACTACATCTGTTTCAATTGTTTTCATTATGTGAACAATTTTTTTTTGGTTAGGGCAGTTAATTGAAATTGTTACCTGGAAGGTAGGTGGTTTTAGCCGCTGTACTGAGAAGCTGGTTGTAGCTTTGAGGTGAGAAGTAGTTTGTCGAGAACTTGGGTATAATTTCTTTTTGCTTTTCCACTGTTGTGGCATTGTTGATGTGAATGATGTATGGTCGTGGTGTAAGCTTGTATTTGTTATTGTTAAAGAGCACCAAAAAATCGGAGATTTGATATTCATAACCTTGTGTAATGATGCTTGTTTGGTCGGTTGTTAACTTAGTTGAAAGCCTCCCTTCAAGAGTATGACCCTGAAAAGTAAAAATGTAATTAGGTTTATTCTATTCGTCTCATATTTTACTGGGTTGAATAATAACTAATTAACTTCTCTATCAAAACATATGAAGCCGGTGCCGAGACTGGTGTTGTTGTTGTGATTTCGTATGGGCCAAAGACGGGTAATACGAACTGTGATTGTTGTTCGTGAGTAACCAAACGCAAGGTCGTTGATTTTGCTACTTCCTTGATGTTTTATATTTGTCATTGGTTTTCTGTTGAAAGCGACAAAGTTAATAAAAATAGTAAGGCAGCGGAAGTAGAGATGGGTGTGGTGGATTGTTATTTAATAGGCAAAATGATTGTGTTTTTATATATATATCCATTCAAATATGATGTAGCCATGTTAAGTTGGGTAATATATATGTGATTACCTTGGCCGTGGTGAGGAGGTGATTCTTTCTTCTGATCGACATGGTGTTGTTGTTTCTGTTATTGATCTCATGATGGGGAAGAGATTTTTTTTTCATACTGAGTTGTTGAAGTTGTGGTGAGGGTTATAATGTGAACGTTTTTTGTATTTGGTTGTGGTAGAAGATTTTATTTTTAGCGGCCAAGTAAATTACGGGATTGATGTTTTTGTTGTTAATGAAGTTTCCTTTTCTAGTAAATGTAATATTCGAATTAGTGGGTGATTGAGATTTGAGATTGATCTGTATACCGTGATATTTGAAAGTTAAGGAAGGTGTACTAAAAAATTTTCGTCATATATAGATAGTGTTTCTTTTGTTCACGTAGTGGTTCTTGTCAAGAAGAATAAAGATAATTAAGGTGAATGAGATTCCGTGCGCATATTTGTTTGTTTGTATTTATCTAGTATACATAAAATAATAATGAGTAATATTTTAGGATAGACTTTAGTTGTTTTTTTTGTTACAAATATACATCTACATACATTAAAAATTTGTCTTAACATAAATTTTTAATATACACTTATATTGTTAGGGCTAACTAATGTAAATGTATGGTTTAGAGTTAAGGGTGAGGTTTTGAAATTAGATTTTAATTTTTTTTAAAATAGCTAATTAAAGTTTTCAAAAAAAAATTAAATAGTTTGAAAAAATATTTTTGGATATCCAGAAGAAAATATCAAGGAAAAACTTTAGCAAAAAGGTTGAAAGATCGTTTTATGACAGAAATTCAAAAGTTGTTGATTGGGAGAATTGCCCTAAATAAAACCCAAAGTAATAACCATAGACATGATGGTAATAAGTAAGGCAGTTTAAAAAGGCGAATAATATATTTAGATTACATATCTCGAGTTATAAGATTTTGAAAATTTGTATCCGTAATTTGGTGAATGATATATTGAAATAAGAAAATTATGTGATATTGATTTGGATGGTAAGACTGGTAATTAGTAATGATGAAGGATATTTTTAATGGTAAGGATATGGGTGTTTGTGGTTTATTGGGCTTAATATTCGCCCCTTTGTTAGCTTAGGATTTGCGCTAGATTTAGCTTATGATTTGCATGGTTTGCAACCATTTGTATGAGATAGCAATTTCTTTTGACCAACTATCCGAATTTATATTATAATGATATTATTATGATTTTATATGTAAAAATAGATATGTTTTTTGTAGTTTTATTTATTTTTGTTGACATAATTATTAAAAAATCACAGAGCTTGTAATTTTCTAAAGTTGTTATTATTTTATATTTAGTATTTATATTTTTTTTTTCCAATATCTGATTTTACTTTTGATTTATTTTGTTGAAGAACATGTAGACAACCTTTATATATATTCGTAGCTGTGTAATTATTTTGGGTATTTGGATGTTATAGTTTTGAGGAAATTTTAAAAGATCCAATAGTTATTCTGAACTATGTGTTGCAATATCAGTTTTTAAAAAAACATGTGTTACAATTTATTTGCTGTATTTGTACGGGTTAGTTATTGAGGAATTTGTAATATGTTTGGGAGGGCCCAATAGGAGTAGAGCTTTGCTTTGGTTTAGGGATTTCACAGAATTGTCAAATATTTGTCTCTCTACATATGGGGCAGCTTATGTTAGCACGCAGCTATGCATCAATGCAAACGAAATGAAAAATGTGGCCGCAACCCAGAGTACATATGCTTTGTTGATGGTTGAAGTTTTCAAAGCATATAGTGCAGAGCTCGGTTTCTTCAGCTGCCGTAGGGGGCCTTGTTGTTCTCTCTAGATCTGTGATTATGAGGTCAACGTCAGCCTTTTAAATACTTAATTTGTGATATGTAAATTTTGTGTACTGACTCAGTTTAATAAAGGATTGTCTAACCTCCAGTATCCAGGTTGTGGGTTTGAGATGTTTTCCCCATTCGGTTTGAGATGGTGATCCTTATTATGCAAGCAATAGAAGATATACAGTTAAAACTAAGGATTAAGTTATGGACATGAAAGTTGTCTGATTTTAAATACTTACGCTGTAGGGGAGATGTGCAAAGGTGAGCAAGCGATCAGATGTTGAACTTGAAATAATCGAGAGAGTTGTTTTTAGGGGTGTGTTTTACAGAGTAATTATTGACGTCTTAGTAGGGAGGGGGAGATAGAGTTTCATGACCGTCAATATTAACCTTTTTAGGCCACAGAGATATAAATATGATATGTAGATATTCTCATAGTTGGCAAAAAGAATAATTATATATTCTCATAATTAGATTGTTTTGGTTCACTCTATTGGTACGTAATATTTGTCGTATATTACGTCCCCGTCAAAGGTGTACGTATATTGTTTGACTAAGGATTTGGCATTAACTTCCCTAGAGTTTAACAAATTTTTTAAAGTGATTGTAAACTGAAATGTCCAACTGTAGATACTTATTAGCAATGAACACTATGTGAGAAGTTACCATTCACCTGTTGTACAAATACGCAGAAGAAGAACCACATACCAAGTGATTGCATTTGAACTGGTAATCATCACGTAATCCAAAGAAAACTCTACCAATATGTAAATTGTTTGTAGAGGAAAAAGAAAACCAAACACAGAAATGTTAAGGAAAAAGAACGCTTAATCCATGCTAAAACTGAGAAATAAATATTGGAAATGCAACAACGGTGTGTCATCTCTGAGATGAGTGGTGGAAGCTCTAAGTATCACGTTTTGGACGCTTTGCACTCTTATTCTTTGGTTCTTCACTGTGACATGTACTATTATTCTCCTCACCTGCAAGATCTCCACAGCTTTTTGAACGTGCACACTCACTATTTGCAGACAGCAGAGCTTCTTCGGACGTTGGAGCAATGGGGTTTTCCACTGAAGCTGTTTCAGGTGGCAAAACTGCAGGAGAGAGAATCTTTGTGACAGTTATAGTCTGAGTCTTTCCTGTTAAGTTGTGGTCCGATACTTTGACATTGAATTTATGTGTCTGACCAATGGTGTTGATTAAAGCTTCAGGGACAGGCATCTGATGGCCAGGTTCAAGGTTTTCATTAGCCTAACATTACAGGGAAAAGAATGTGAGATAAAATAATTTGGGGTGATATATAGTACGATGGAAAGTTACCTCAGAATAGCTGTCAACTAATTCAGCTGCATGCTTTCCAGTCAACTCATGACCAGCATCACCAAGCAGGACGAAGACAGCCTGCTCGTTATTGTCGTAGACAGAGATCTTTGCACGGTACCTGTCATTAAGGGGAATGAAACGTCAATTCCAGCCAAGGTTCAATAGAATATTGAAGTTAGAAATCATACTCTGGAACACCGGCTACGTTAAAGTTGCCACATTTCGAACACATCAAAGAAGTAGGACCTTTGATGGCCTTAGTTTTGCAGCCACTGCAGGCAATATAATACCATGCAGAGTCACGTACAACATCATCAATTGTGGCTATGCACTCAAAAAAAGCTACCTGCAATTGTGTTAAAGCAAGTGATCAAAAAAACTAAGCATTTAGTTTTGAGTGAAAAACATAGATGAGCATTTTTTCATAAACTCAGAAATATTGAGCTTTGATTTTACCTTTGCAGCTTCCTGCTTGATGTAGGCGTATATCTCACCAATAGTCATTGTCTCAGCCTTGGTTACCACCTCCGCATTAACCAGGTCATGAATCTCTGGGTTAGAATCCATCCTGTGAAAATGTATAAAATATTAATTTGGCAGACACACTGGAGAGAGGCTACGTCTAAGTATCATTTGAATATTTCAAACAAATAACGGTTTCCTAAACTAAGACTAACCAGTTGAAGTAATCGATGGTTGGTTGGACATCATTATCAAAAAAAACCCGTGAGGATGACATTGAGCTAAGGGCAAGGGTACCTGTTATCACGTTTATAATGATTATAAATAACACGAAGTGAATATGAGTTAACAAACCCAACATGATGATCAACATAACATATAAAGCATGGTTTGATGATTTTCAATGTAGAGATCCAAAATGCCAACCTATTACTACAGTCTGAGTTATATGAAGAAAAAGATTGAAAAAAACATAAACTCTCCTAGGCTAACGTCATAAGCGAAAGCAGTGACGTTTTCGAAACCATGGTCAAATAAGTTTTACATTAATGACCAAAGACAAACAACGTGGAAAACATTCAACTTTATGATTTGGTGAGTACGATATGCTTAACGGAGAAATGATTACCTCCAAGACGTTTTGGGTTCACCGTCGTGACTAAAAGCACGGTAGGAGTTTTTTCATAGGCATTGAATTTTTTGCAAAAGTCTGTTGCAGCCTGGTCCCAAAGATACAATTTCATGATAGGATCCCTGCGAAAAGTCATTTGTGACAGTTTAAGTACAATTTAGTAAAATCGTGATTCTAATAGCAAGAAACACATACTCATGTGATTGGAGATGAACCATAACACGTCGCGTGGTTGATATTTCCACTTCGTCAAGGATGGGACGCTCGATGAGAGTTTCTCCATTGACCAGCTTCATGTGACCAACAACATCTACAACATTGTTGAGGAAAGATATAGGTTAGATGGGCATAAATAAGAAGTTCAATATTTTGTCAACACCTGAAATTAAAACACACATTCAGTAAACGTAGACAATAAATCCAATTATGACTAAGCTAGGCTTTGATGATCAACAAAAGCTAAGGTCGAGGGTGAATAAATTGTTCTACTAAAAGTTATTACTTTATTTTAAAGTAAGGAACAAAAGATAAAGACGACATCTTATCTTAAAACAATATAATTCAGAGATAATATAATATGGAATATTAGAGAGCTTACCGTAAAGGTCACCTTTGAGGTCACAGTTAGCCTTAAAATCCTTGTGTGAATGAAACCGGAACTGGTCTTCCTCGATAGGGAGGGGATTGTCGTCAAGAACGGACAGAACAGACTTGAATGAGAATGAAACGGTTACACTGTGATCAGCAACCCGATAGACCTCTTTGCTTTTGGAACCAAAGAAATTGAAGAGCCTGTAGACATTCCCTGGTTTCAGGTCACGCAAGTATTGCTGGACACGGCTTGATGGTATGAACCCTTGCATCACAGTGCCCTGTTTGAATGTAATCATTCAGTTTTATTGGAGATCAATTTAGAAAACACAAAGCCAGAGGGAGAGAAAACTGTAATAATGCTTTTGGGGATCACACCGAACCTGTTCATCGATGATGAGCATTTCTACACCAATAAGAGCTTTTGCTTGTGATATGTTTCTAGCCTCCCAGAAATGTATCAGCCGGAACCGTAATTCAGATTCATGTGGACCTTGTGTGATATCTTTAAAGTACATAGCGACTGGAGACTTTCCGGTGGAGACGATGGACTTTCCGTTTGGTTTCATAGCCATAGCTGCAACTTCTTGAGAGGAGGAGGATTTGGAGATTGATTGGAAGGAAGTGAAAACAAAATCGTTTATAAAGAAGGAGAAAGAGAGGGAGATGAAACAAATTCATTAATAGGGTATTAAAGAGATGTGATTGATAGTAGTTGAGGTTCAGTAACGTAGATTTGAAAATGAGGATAGGGAGAAGATGAAGGTGAAGGGAAGAATCGATGTTGATTAAGGCTCCGTAACGGAGATTCCAAGATGAGGAACGGAGAAGACGAAGTCGTAAGGGAGTGGGTATCGATGGAGATGTAGGGATTTTAGGTTTTTTTTTTAAAAAAAAAACACTTTGTCTATATGATATGGGCCAGCCCAGTCAAAATTTTATTCAGCCTTTATAACTGAATTTTGTATAATAAATAAAGTCCAAAAATAAGAGGACAAAGCTTACTATTGGAGCCCAAAACGAATCATGAAACGGTTGGTTTATTCTGTACAATAAGGAGCCCAAAACGAATTTTAAGTCCAACAAAATAGATATGACATGGCAGTAATAAGCATTTCTATTGGTAGATTTTTTATGCTGAGGTGGATAGTCTCCCCTTTCATCTCATCCAACTTTTAGTATAGTATAGATTCTAACGTTTTGTTTTTTCTTGCTCAAATTATAATGCATTACTTCAAGTATTTTAAGTTTTTTTTTTAATTAAAAAGCCTATTCTTAGGGAAAAGAAAAGCCCGAAAGGAGAAGTGAAAACAGGGAAAGGACAAGTGAAAACAGGGGGACAAGTGAAAGAGAGGTCTAAGAGCAAGTCCATTAAGGGTTTAAAGGGGGTTCACAAAGGGAGGTTCATGGGCCTTTTTTTAAAAAAAATAAATCGAAAATGGGTTTTATTTGTTGGATCGGTTCTCTCGGCTGAACCCGCGTGAGACGGGTTAATGGCACGTGTCAGGCCGGTATTGGATTTCAGTTGAGGCGGAAATCACCTTTCCGCGTGGTTCATCTCATTTTCTCCACACCCCGAAAAAATTAGGGTTTCAGTTTCTCTGTGGCGATTTCAAGTGCGACGGCGACGAACACGCAATTTCTGCCTAAATCGACGATGTTGTGTCTTCTCATCAAGGTCAGGGTAATATCTATTCGATTCACGGTTAGGGTTCATCATTTTTTGCTATATAAATCAAACTCTGGGTTACGAAATCTGAAATCGATTTGGGGATTTCGAGATAGGGTTGTAAATCGAGAAGGGGGTTTTGATATATGGTTCTAAATCGCTACGGGGGTTCGATTTAGGGTTCGTTTATAGGTGATTTCAAAAAGGGTTATCGGTTTGGAGTTGTGGTTCTAAAATTATATCTTCCTTTTCTTTTACAGATGGATCCCACAGACGAAAGAAGAGATTTGAAGAAGCAAAAGCAACACATCGACATGTTAGGCTTTGTGGCGGATTCTCAATATGGGATTCCGCGAAGGTGTCCATGCGGTGGTCGAATCATCAAGGAGGTCGGGGGAAAGGAAGACTTCGACACAGTACCTGGGAAGATGTTCTTCACATGCCGAAACTACGAGGTCAGTGTACATCATTGTTCTTAATTATACTCACTTGTTCATATATTTTGAACTTCCACTAACGCTCTTTGTTTTTTATGTTGTGTACAAGGATGATGGCTTACATTATCGACAACCTTGGGTGTTTGGTGTCCAGGAGGAGATCGAGAAGCTGACAAAGCGAGTGGAGGAGGCTGAGCAGGTGATCAGTGTGGTCTCTACTATCAATAATCAGATCATCTTCTTGGAGGTTAGTGAAGTGTACTTGCTTTATATTTGGTAAAGTTATGTATATGTATAGTTATCAACTAATTAAGTGTCTAACCAATTCTCGTTTATGTGTTTCCTTGGCTAGGAACAAGTTAAAAACCTCCAAGAACAGGTTGATTACCTGACAGTCCGGATCGCTGACCTAGAGAGGATGTGCTTTGATTGAAAACACAAGGTAAATTTCAAAACAAAACTTAAGTTTGTAGTTGTGATTAGTTAACTAGGTCGGTAGTTTGTAGTTGTGATTAGTTAATGTATTCAATGCTGAACTAGTTCTCTAGTTCAGAAGAAAAAGTAATGGTTTTCATTGGTTTTAATCACACTGATTAGATGGGTAACCAATTCTAGCTGAGAAATGGTTGTTGTGCAATTAAGTGTAATGAATGTTTGGTACTTTAACTTTCTATTTAAAACCCCTTGCAATTCTCTTAAAACACATTAACTTAAAAACACCAACTAAAACCTAAACCTAAACCAAATATGGATCCTTCTTCCTTAAACTCCCCGGCTTTGTTAACCTTTTGGCCTCGCAGACCAGTCCACCAATAGACGTGGACTGTGATCAAAGAGGACTTTGTCCCTTGTTAGTTAAGCCACTGCAGAAGAGAAAGTGGGCTATCAAAGAGGACCTTGTCCTCATCTCTGCTTGGCTGAACACTAGCAAGGATCCTATTGTGAGTAATGAACAGAAGGCTCAATCGTTTTGGAAGAGAATTGAGGAGTACTTCAATTCAAGCCCTCAACTGAATGGCTTCGTTCCTAGAGAGCGTGGAAATCGTCGTATATGTCGTCAAGAGATGGTGCTAAGGAGAAAAACAAGGAAGATGCGGAGGAGGTTCCACAGGAGGAAGAGGCTAGGCCTCCTGGTGTTAAGGCCAGCAAGGCTGCCAAACGCAAGAAGCACACGAATGAAGCAGCTTTTGACCAAATAGAGAGCATTCTAGCTGCGAAGAGGAGCATATCCAACCAGAAGCTCCTTGAACGTCTCCTTGCCAAAAATGACACTGGCCTCTCCGCTAAGGAAGTCGAACTTAAGAACAAACTCATAGAAGAAATGCTCTGATCTGGTTAACAAACTCATAGAACAAACTATATTAACTTGCTTGATTGTTTCTGTGCCATGTGATTCATGTATTTGTTTTTCATTTCATTGACACTATTAACTTATTTGCTTTTGCTGTTTTGTTGTTTGTTGCAGGTCACGGGTTTCAGGTTGCAGGTGAAGGGGATGTATGTGTTTGGCTAGCAATGTAGCTTCGTAGGGTAGTTTGTTTCACGGGTTATTGGTCTCTCTTTTGTCTTTTGTGTTTTGTATTGAGAGGTCACGGGTGTATGTTGGTAATCACGGGTGTAGTGTACAATTTTGTTGGTATGTACACTACCATGATGTAATATGTGACTATGTAACATATTAATTTTCTTTATAAGCCATGCTATTGTTTCATTTACGGGTGTGCAACACCATTCCTAGTCTCTATATCTCTCTCTTTATGCTGTTTTATTCTTTTGACAAGCTTCAATCACGGGTGTGCAAGGTTGAAGAGAGCAACATGTTTTAGTTTTGTTTCTAGTTTAAACAAGTTCAAATTTTGTTTCTAGTTTAAACAAGTTCAAATTTTTGTTTCTAGTTTTAATATGACATGAGGATAATTTAAACAAGTTCAATTTAAGAGTTTATGTACCATTTAAGAATATAAGATGACATGGTTTTAAAAAGTTGTTTAAATTTTTGTAATTCCTTATTTCTTAGAAGTTTTATAAGTCTAAAAAAACTTTTAATTATGTCTTAACCTAAAGTTTTATGCTTTTTTGGATTGTAGGATATTCAAATAATGTTTTACTCATCAAGTGATCAAGAAGATGAAATTTTTGAAGAAATGGTGGACAAACAAGTGGATGATTTCATCGACTCTATTATCGATGGTCAAGGGACCAAGCCGAGGAGACGTTATATCGAAAGAGATCGGGAACAAGGACACAACCAACTATGGAACTATTTCAGTGAAAATCCTACATACCCAACTGAAATGTTCCGGAGGCGTTTTCGAATGAACAAGCCTTTGTTCCTTCGCATTGTCGATCGTCTCAGTAATGAAGTTCCATACTTTGAGCAAAGAAGAAATGGTCATGGAAGGTACGGGCTTTCTGCACTTCAAAAATGTACTTCAGCTATACGAATGTTGGCATATGGTCAATCCGCAGATTCAAATGACGAATATCTCCGACTTGCGGAAAGTACTGCACTTTTATGTCTAGAAAAGTTTAACGAAGGAATAATACATTTGTTTGGAGATGATTATCTAAGAAGACCTACGACAGAAGATCTTCAACGATTACTCGATGTTAGCGAGATTCGCGGGTTCCCAGGGATGATAGGAAGCATCGACTGTATGCATTGGGAGTGGAAAAACTGCCCAACTGCTTGGAGAGGACAGTACACACGTGGTTCGGGTAAGCCGGCAATTGTCTTAGAGGCCGTGGCATCACATGATCTTTGGATATGACACGCATTTTTCGGATTACCAGGTACCCTCAACGATATTAATGTTCTTGATCGGTCACCAGTGTTTGATGACATTTTACAAGGTCGAGCTCATAAAGTTAATTTCAAGGTTAATAACCACAATTATCGTATGGCGTACTACCTTACTGACGGTATTTATCCGAAATGGTCAACGTTTATCCAATCCATCCCACTTCCTCAAGGTCCTAAAGCAAAGTTATTTTCTGAACGTCAAGAGTCAACGAGAAAAGATGTCGAACGGGCTTTCGGAGTATTGCAATCGAGGTTTGCAATCGTTAGAAACCCAGCTCTACTATGGGACATAAATAAAATAAGAAGAATTATGAGAACTTGTGTCATACTGCACAATATGATTGTAGAGGACGAACGACATTCATACACTCTGTATGATACATCTGAGTTCGAGACAAGAGAGTCAAACAGAAGTTCCGAGGTTCAAACGACAACAACTTTGAATGCCGGTAATATGCATGGCGTTCGCAATGAAATTCGAGATTCACAGACTCATGGTCGTTTAAAAGCTGATTTAGTTGAAAATGTTTGGCAAAAATTTGGTAATCAGAATTAATAATGTTTGTATCTTCATGAATTATCAATGTATTGAATAAAAACTTTTATAAAAACAAAATTATTTTCCATGTTTTTTACTTCTTCAAAAATTATTTAATTATTTTTGTTGTCTAAAAATCTAATTCTATTCAATATAATTTTTTTTTATAAAAAATTATTAATTTTAAAAAAATATATTATTTTATTCCTATGAACCCCAACTTCGGGTTCATTGATGAAATAGCACATTTCATCCAGATTCATGATCCCACCATAAATATAATTAAAAAAATTTTATGAACCCAAGGAAGGGTTCATTGATATGGTTGCTGTAACCATCTGTCTAAATTATAGAAATAGAAAGTCTTTTAAAGATTTTTTTTTATTAAAAGAGAGAACTAAAAATCTAGTGAGAGAGAGGAGGAGATGGGAACGAAAGAAAGGAGTGAATGAACCAACGAGGAAGAAGCAAATAAAAGAAGATATTTTCTTATAAAACTGCTTTCTCTATCAGTTAGCTTCACTTCTTGTCTAAAAACACAGACTTGAGGAGTGAGAGCTCTTCTTCTCAATATCCATTTTAAATTTTCAACTCTTATTCTCCCCCGCAGAAAACAAAAACATTCCAAGTAAGTGAACTCGAATTCGTAGTTCTTTCCTTATTCAACTTATTGTCACAGGTTCTGTTCATATTCCTCTGGCGTGATCCATTTTCCTGAGCTGTCATCATTTGTTCAACTGGGACTTGTTTCTGTTGATTTTTTGCTCCAAAGTTTCGATTTTTTTTTTTATGAATGATGAATCTAGAGATATAAAGGGTTATTTTCAGCGTTAAAACAAAAATGAGTAGTTGCGTCTGATGTCTTCTTTGACCTGGTGTGATGCTTTAGGGGTGCCTTTAGTATTGGGGACCCATGTATCATGTGCTAAAACGTGTGAAGAAGTTGCACTGTTTCTATTTCAGATCTCACCGATCCCATTTGCTCTAAAATCTAAATCTCGTTCATACTATTGATTAAAAGATTCATAGTGAAACTGTGAAGACAAATAAGAAGTTTTGTTTTATCTGATTCCAGGTGAGGTTTTGGTGTAATAGAATCATGAAGAGTGGGAAGCAATCTTCGCAAACCGAAAAGGGTTCTTCTAGGATCTTGTCACTTACAGTCCTGTTCATCGCTTTGTGCGGGTTCTCCTTCTACCTTGGTGGTATGTTTTGCTCTGAGAGAGTCAAGATCGAAGCCAAGGATGTCACAAGTACCACTTCAAAGGCTGTAGCTCCACCCAAGGAACCAACAGTTTCACCTCTTCAAATCAAATCCATCTCTTTCCCTGAATGCAGCTCAGAGTTGCAAGATTACACACCCTGCACCGATCCAAAGGTAAACAAAAAAAACCGGCTCTCACTTTGTTGCGTTAAACTGAACTGTTGTTGTGGTGTTTTCTATGTTCTTAGAGATGGAAGAGGTACGGTGTACATCGCCTTAGTTTCTTAGAGCGTCACTGCCCTCCTGTTTACGAAAAGAGCGAGTGTTTGATTCCACCACCAGATGGTTATAAACCGCCTATAAGATGGCCTAAGAGCAGAGACCAGTGCGGGTACAAGAACGTGCCTTATGATTGGATCAACAAGCAAAAATCAAACCAGCATTGGCTCAAGAAAGAAGGTGACAAGTTCCATTTCCCTGGTGGTGGTACAATGTTTCCACGTGGAGTTAGTCACTATGTTGATCAGATGCAAGATCTGATTCCGGAGATGAAAGACGGTACAGTCAGGACAGCCATTGATACTGGCTGTGGGGTTAGTCTCTGTCTCTCACTTTTCAGCTACTCAAAGATTCTCTAACCGGTTCTGGTTTATTAAGTTTTTGAGTTGGTTTGGTTATGTAGGTTGCGAGCTGGGGAGGTGATTTATTGGACCGTGGGATACTAACAATCTCTCTTGCTCCTAGAGATAACCATGAAGCTCAGGTTCAGTTTGCTCTTGAGCGTGGGATCCCTGCTATTCTTGGGGTTATCTCTACGCAACGTCTCCCTTTCCCTTCAAATTCTTTTGATATGGCTCATTGCTCAAGATGTCTCATTCCATGGACTGAGTTTGGTAAGCATCTCCTTACAATGTGATTGCATAAACCGAACCAAGTCTTTAACCATATCTAAGTGGGGGTGTTCAATCTGGATTTCGTTTCGGTTTAGGATGGTTTAGGATTGTTTTTTTTTGATATTTTGGTTTATGAAGTATTCATATCCAAGATAAAACCAAATCTATTATGGGTAGTTTGGTTTGGATTTGGTTTTGTGTGATATGCTCCTAATTTTCAACAAAGTTATGGTTTTAGATCGATTTTTTTTTCTTGAATTATGGGTGTTCGGTCTAGATTTCGCTTTTCAATGTTTTGGTTTTTGATATTTCGGTTTGTAAGATATTCATATCCAAGATAAACCAAATCTATTATGGATGGTTTGTTACATATTCAGTTTTTAGTAAAATACACTCTTAATTCTCAAAGAAATTTTGGTTTTAGATCACTTTTCCTGCTTAGTTCTGGTTTTTCGGATATCGAAAATGAATCCATTTAAACCGGATTAGCTTTTTTCAGATCATTATTTGGTTTGATTCGGATCGGTTTGGTTAATCCGGACTAAACCCAATATCAATTGATTGTAATTGGATTATTATTTCACTTAATTTCAACATATGACACTAAGAAGATTGATATAATGTGTTTGCATGATCCTGCAGGTGGAATCTATTTGCTTGAGATTCACCGTATAGTCCGACCTGGAGGTTTCTGGGTTCTCTCAGGTCCACCAGTGAACTACAACAGACGGTGGCGTGGATGGAACACAACCATGGAAGATCAGAAATCAGACTACAACAAGCTTCAGTCACTTCTAACCTCCATGTGTTTCAAAAAGTACGCTCAAAAAGACGACATAGCCGTCTGGCAGAAACTCTCAGACAAATCTTGTTACGACAAAATCGCAAAGAACATGGAAGCTTACCCTCCAAAATGTGACGACAGTATAGAACCGGACTCCGCTTGGTACACTCCTCTCCGTCCCTGCGTGGTTGCACCTACACTTAAAGTCAAGAACTCCGGACTCGAGTCGATACCGAAATGGCCCGAGAGGCTTAACGTGGCGCCGGAGAGGATCTCTGATGTTCATGGAGGGAGTGCGAGCGGTTTGAAACACGATGATGGTAAGTGGAAGGACAGAGTTAAGCATTACAAGAAAGTGTTGCCAGCTCTTGGGACAGACAAGGTGAGGAATGTAATGGATATGAACACGGTTTATGGAGGCTTCGCTGCTGCTCTCGTCAAGGATCCTGTCTGGGTCATGAACGTTGTCTCGTCCTATAGCGCAAATACGCTTCCTGTTGTCTTTGATCGTGGTCTCATTGGAACCTACCACGACTGGTAAAAGAATCTTTTTCTTATTAAGACTCTTGTATTTGTTATGTGTATGCGAATGATGTTGACGTGACACTGAGATTGCAGGTGCGAAGCTTTCTCTACGTATCCAAGAACATATGATCTTCTTCACCTTGACAGCCTTTTTACCCTCGAGAGCCACAGGTACGGTTTAGATCTCGGTTTGGTATGGTTTAGTTTCAATAAAAGCAATTCCAGTTTTCTGGTTTTGGTCTGGCTCAAATTCAGTATTGTTTTTTTCTGATGCGTCAAATTAAAACCAACAACAAATTTAAAACTTTGGTGTTAAGATGATTTGTTCGAACCGGAATGGTTAATTTGAATTTAAGATGTGGTTTTGCACTGGTTTTGTTATTAATGTGCGTGTAAACTGTATGGTTATGTGAAACAGGTGTGAGATGAAGTACGTTTTGCTGGAGATGGACCGGATACTGAGACCTGGTGGGTATGTAATAATCCGAGAATCGATTTATTTCATGGATGCAATCACGACGTTGGCCAAGGGGACGAGGTGGAGTTGTCGGAGAGAGGAGACTGAGTATGCCGTTGAAAGCGAGAAGATTCTGGTTTGCCAGAAAAAGCTTTGGTTTGCGTCTAACCAAACCTCTTGATGAGGCATTATACCAAAGTTAAACTGAAGATGTTGGATAAATCATAGTTTCTCTCATTCTCATGGGATGTACTCTTTTGAGGTGTTGAGAGATCTGGTTCTTTGAATCAACTATTTAATAGTTATAAACATTTTATTCTTCTTTTTTTTTTTGGTTTTTTTTTAGTTTATCCGGTATAGATTATATTATATTTTCTATTATAGTTTGTTAATTGTTGAAACGTCTGTCGAACCCGAAACCAGGCATGGACAAAAGAAAATGGAACCAAATAATTGAACCCAAACCGAATAAAAATATCTAAAATCAGACGAAACTTTTAAATATTCCAATAGTTCATATATTTATATATCTGAAATAATCGAACAAATATCCGAGTATATAAAATATTAATTATATATACGTATAATATTATTAAATATATATTTAAATTGATCTATTAAAATATCTAAAAATATTTGAATATATTAGATTATTACAAAGTATCTAAACTATCCGAAAGTATGAGAAGGTATCTAAATATTTTTACCCAAAATATATAAAGTAATCCAAAATATTCATCTTTATCTTAATCATTCTAATTATTCTATATTTTATCTAAAATATTTTGATATGTTTAACCTAAATTATATGTAATATTCCAAATAACCAAATGAGAACCGAATAAAAAACTGATTTTTTGAGTATTTCTGATTTTTAGTTTTATTATCTGAACCATATTTAAAACTAGCCCCTTACCTGGATTACACGATATCTGACATACCTTGAACCGAACCGAGGAGGCCTACCCAAAACAAAAGGCAATGCAGTTGATTGTTAGTTAAGCAATCCGGTTCACACACGCATCATTAGTTTAGATTTTCCCGTTCATGAACATTTTCAAAGCTTAATATATTTTATACTATCTTTTATCGCAGATATTGTTAGTATGTATTCCGAAGTTATGAGCAAAAAAACAATTACAACTTTTTGGCCTTTGTCATAGCTGAGCGACATTACATGTTTTGATTAATTGACATATGCAAGTTATGAAGATTTACGCAAGTAACACCATTTCTGATCTCCAAAGTTGTATATATATATATATATATATATATATAAATAATATGAGTTAATGTGATAAAGACCAGCTAATAAATGCAAAAGAAAAGGAATGTAACAATATCTAGGTGAAGATTAACAAAAGATACAATTTATTTCCGAGTAGCAATGTACAAAAGCTCCATGATGAGCAGTGGGAACAGTTTACATTCTCGTAAATACAACAGTTTAAACGGTTACTTTGTGCGGCCTTGCTTCTCCTCGATCCCAGATTGAGAGAAGCGTTTCCTAAGAACGTCAAGAACATCTTCCAACTTCACATCCCTTTTAGACATAAGCACCATCGCATGGTACAACACATCTGCTATCTCTGATGCTGTTCTTGATACTTCCTCCTTATCCTCAAGCGTTTTGCATAACTCGTCTACTTCTTCCCTGAAACCAAAAACAAAACACAGTAAGCTTCATACATAGCTCGGCTCAATGATCTGTACCTTCCAGTGCAGATAACCGTGAAAATATACCTGATCTTTGAGCAAAGCAGAGCATCATCAATCAATAATCGCCTAGTCCATGATGGTTTGCCTTCTTGAGGAACTGTTGATTCCTCCTTCCGCTTTGAAATGATTGATTCTAGTGAATACAATGTTGTTGATGCTAGCTTCTCTCCTGAAGCCTGTGATGCGGTTGAAAGTCGTTTAATTTTCTTTAGATTTCAATCCATCTCATGTCACATGAAAAGCCAAAACAAACCTCATCATCGTTTAATTGATCAAAGACCGATGTGTAGTAACAAGTCCCTGCCCCTGTGTGACAAGTAGGCCCATCAGGCGTTCCGAGGTAGATTATCTGAGCAATCACAAAACCCAATGAATGGTTATGGGTAACAGTTTATAAAGAGTTGGTAAGATTCTACAAACATACCGAATCACGATCACAGTCAAGATAAACATCGAGGACATTGATGAAGTTATTAGAAGTCTCGACCTTGGTCCATAATATTAGCAAAGCCTTGCATTAATACTGCTCCAGTGTCAACGTTTTGTGCTATTGCCACAGCTAATCCTTTCTCATCCCATTTTATGCGGTCCAACAACGTATCTACCTAACCCTAAGAGATTATTGAGTTGTGGGAGTAAAGGAAATAATGTCAAAATAGAGATTATTGAGTTGTGGGGGGACAGATGTAGCCCATGCCATCAGAGATTCAGACGACCAAGCAAACGATGAACACCTTTAGAGAGAATTTCAGACCATAAGATGGAAACCATCAAATGACTTTCCTTCTCTCTCTTTTCTTTACCAGGGATGTAACAGTTCCAACTCATTAGTCAAAGAGTAGGAACCTGACCATCTCTGGCCAAATTTAAAGCTCTACATGATGTAACAAAACATGTTTATTAATAAAAACAGCAGCCTAAGTCCATGCCTTAAAAATTATACAAAATGTGATGAACAGATGTAGCTCGAGTCATCACAATATTCAGATGGCCAAGCAAACGATGAGCACCTTAAAAGAGAAATCCAAACCTAAAGATGGAAACCATCAAAAAGCCTTTCCTTCTCTCCCTTTTCTTTACCAGAGATGTAACAGTCACAACCCATGAGTCAAAAGGGTAGGAACCTGACCATCTCTGGCCACATGAAGAATGAGAACCAAACACTAAGCAACAAAACACCAATTGTAACACATAGACCTCATATTATCCTATACGGAATACAAGTTTCATAATACATTGCAGTTTTTGCTATAAATTTTATAACAGAAAATGTAGGAATCACTTAAAAGACAATAAGTTTAAGATAAAAATGTGATGAACAGATGTAGCTCAAGTCATCACTAAAATGCAGAAGACCAAGCAAACGATGAGCATCTTAAAAGAGAAACCCAGATCCTAAGGATGGAAACCCTCTTTAAAATCTTTCCTTCTCTCAGTAACTACTCATGTATTAAAAAGAGTAGCCACCTGACAATGTCTGGTTCAATAACCATTCTCACCAAATTATTACAGCAGCAAAAAGAAAAAATCTACCGTTGCTTGAATAGCAATGTTCTTATCACTAGAAGCGAATACGACACTGGATCTGCTTCTCTGCTTAACATTTCTAAAGCACGAGGCTTTGGATGTGAAGCAGTTTCTCTTTCTCCTCCCCTGTAGAGACTGTGCTGACGCATTGTACGATATCTCCATCAACGAGAAGCGAATCGTCGACGATTTATATAAACGGGATTAAAGAGAAAAAAACCCTAATTGTTTTCAGTGATGACGAGTGAAGGCCCTTTTTAAAGACGAGGCCCATCAGTTTCTAATTGACAGAAAAGCCCCTGTATTAGCTCGTAAATTACGTAAACATTCCTCTGAACTGATTTAATTTCAGTTTCGCCATTCTAGTGAATTTTGGGGATCGAAAACCCTAGAAGAAGGAGAAGATCTCGCGGAGTAGGAACATTCAAACGTTTGGGCTTCTGGTCTATTCTCCGGTCATTTCCGCCGTCAATTTCCCGATAAGTAGGTCATCTCCTTTGTATATCTTTCTCGGTTTCGGAATCGCTTCTGGTGATATTGCAAATTGGTGAAGGGGATAAGACTAATCTATTTTGGTTGTTCTTCTCGATTCAGTCCATGCTTATTGCTAGAATATGGTGATTTAGGGCATGATTGATGCTTATTCGATTGTATCAAGTAATTTGTGTTTGGATTGATGAACTAGTTTCTGCTTTGGTACTTGATTGCTATTCTATCACTCGTTTATTGGAGATTTGCATTGCCATTCCTGCTTGAGTCTTGTCTCTTCGAAAGTAATATGATTTTAATGTTTCTAAGTTTTTCTTTTGTGTATGCTAAATGCCATGGTTAACCTAATTTCCCACGTTTATTAATTGGTTATTAGGCTTTGCATTCTCAAAAATGGCTGCTTCGGGAGCAGGAGTAAAATCTCTGAAAGATTACTTGAAAAAGTATGAAAGTAGTGAGGTTATAGAAAAGAAAAAGAAGAAGAAGAAGATGATGAAGAAGCCATCCAAACCTGAACCCACTGGTGTTTTAGTTGTGGATGAAGATCCAGTTTGGCAGAAGGAGGTTGACCCCCAAGAGGAAGAGAATGAAAATGATTCAGCTGGTAATGCCTTTAACTCTTTCTTAAATTCCTTTTTGCGCCCCTCTGAAAGATAGCAGTTGGCTGACACTGATATTTTTGTTCTTTCTGTTTTGTCAAGAGGAAAGACCTGTGGTTGATGAGGACATTGAAGTTAAGAGAATGAGGAGGTTGGAGGAAATCAAGGCAAGGCGTGCTCAAAATGCCATTGCTGAGGATGGGAGTGGGTGGGTGAGTTTATCTTCAGACAAGGGCGGCGAAGACAGATCTGATGATATTTCTCCTCCAAGGAGGCAGAGGACTCGTAACGACTCTCCATCTCCTGAGCCTGGGCCTAGAGGTTCCCTTACTGAAACAGACATGTCACCACCACGTCGGAGAAAACGTCACTATACACCTTCCCCTGAACCTAACAGACAACATGCCAAGCCTTTTAGTTTGGATTCCGATTTGACACCACCTCGCAAAAGACGAGCCAGGAATGATTCACCTTCTCCAGAACCTGAAGACACAGCCCCTAAAAGTCTGAGCGAAGATATGTCTCCTCCTCGGAAGAGACGTGTTCATCCTCCATCGCCTGAGAGAAGCAGAAAGCGCTCAGATTCCGTTGATTTATCACCTCCTCGCAGGAAAAAGGATTCACCTGTCTTGGAGGTTAACAAGGCGAGCAATGATCTTTCTCCTCCACGGAGAAGACGATATCATTCTCCATCACCTGAACCTGGTAGAAAGCCTTCAAGATCTTTTGGCTCAAATTCTGATTTATCTCCACCACGCAGGAGTGTGAGTGTGAAGGGTTCCCGAGACTCAGATCTTTCGCCTCAAAGAAAAACTGTGTCCAGGAGCTCCAATTTTGATAGCTCTCCACCAAGGAGACCGCGCAGAGAATCACCACCTCCTGAAACAAGCAAGGAGCAACGGAAGACTGGTCTAATTAGTGGCAAAGACATTGGAAGTGAATATCGAAAGAAGAAGCTGGATGAACAGTCTAGGTAATAATTCAAAAGCAGACTATTCTTTCAGGTGTATCATTCCTTTTTCTTTTCTTTTTGTCTTTATACGTCTTTGGGACTTCATAAGAGACAATTTGACAAGTTAAACTATTTTGCAGGTTTAAAAATATGGATTCCGAGTTAACTGGTCAGAATGCAGAAGCAGTGTTCCGTGACAAGATTACAGGTAAGGACCGACTATAGGTTCTTAGTTCCCTATAATTTTCAGTGAGAATGCATAGTTACATGACTCACTTCATATGGTTATTTATTGATATTGCAGGGAAGCGTATATCGAAAGAAGAATATCTTCAATCAAAGCAAAAGAAAGTGATAGAGAAGCCAAAGGTACTGTTTGCTGGTTAACTCTATGCTCACATAATATGAATTGTTAATCTGAGTAATTCAGAAAAAAAAAAAACAGTTACCAGCATAATCGGCTATTTCTTTGTAGGAGATAAAACTGGAATGGGGCAAAGGTTTAGCTCAGAAGCGTGATGCTGAAGCTAGACTACAGGAACTTGAGCTTGAGAAGGATAAGCCATTTGCTCGAACCAGGTATTATATCGGGTCTTTCTCATGAGCTTGAGGTTGAGCTATTATCTACTTGGTTGTTAATTAAACAGTTTATCCATGTCATTTCAGGGATGATCCCGAGCTCGATCAAATGATGAAAGAAAGAGTTAGATGGGGAGATCCAATGGCTCATTTGGTCAAGGTATTGATGATAATACTTTTGCTCACTAGAAAACCTATCACTAACCAAGACCGTTTTTTTAATTAAAAAACATTATCCTAACATATCATCTGATCTCTACCGCAGAAAAAGCAGTACGAGGCACCTCTTATGGATCTAGGGGACAATGAGGAGATGAAAAAATCTGGATTTGTCATACCACAAAGTATCCCAAAGCACAGCTGGATAACAAGAGGATTAGAAGCTGCACCTAATCGGTATGGAATCAAACCCGGTAGACATTGGGATGGAGTTGACCGCAGTACTGGTAAGTTTTTTCTGTAATGTGTTTTGCCTGTGTACATATAATATAAAAAGAATCGATTATAAGCTTATTTGTCTAATCCGTGATTGTGGGGGTTATAGGACATGAGAAGGACAGGTTTAAGAAGACAAGTGAGAAAAAAGCAACGGAAAGAGAAGCTTACCTTTGGTCTGTTTCTGAGATGTGATTCCCCAGAACTAAATCAGAATTTGTTGTTGGGCTTAATGTGGTCTGGTTCAGGAGATGACCATTCTAAACCGATGAACTATGGGTTTGTACTGGTTTTATATGTTAAGACAACTAGGAATTCTGGTTATTGTTTAAAATGCTAGATAACGGTACAGTGTGGCTTCGGTTTAACAGGACTCTCTTAATGTTGAAGAAAGTAGTCCAAACATCAAAAATAGAATCGTGAATTGAATTATATATATATAAACATAGTCATTGATTTATACAGAAAGAAAATCTTCTCTGCAGATCATTCAAATTATAAAAAAAAACAAATTATTTGTCTTATCATATGAATTACGCATGAAGAAGAAGATCTTTTTTCTTGAAGCTATCTTGCAACCATTGTCTTCGTTTTCTTTTTTTTCGTTGCTTTAATCTAAGACCCTTTTGAAGATTCTGATTTTTTATATTGTTCTGTTGGTGAACTCGTCATCTCTATTCCTACTCCGTCTATTGTCTTTTTTGTCGCGACTCTGCCCACCGTCTCCTTCGTCACGACTCCATCCACCGTCACGACTTCGTCCACCGTCACGACTCTGTCCACCGTCTCTTCCGTCGCCACTCAGTCCCCTGTCATAACTCCATCTTCCTCCCAGTCTGCAGCCGTGTACGCTCCTCCTATGCCGCTTGAAGCTCGTTTTCCGCCAGGACCACCAGATCTTCATGACGCACCCTTCGATCTCGTGCACCTTTTGCGTTTGGACACAAGCTGTTCTCAACAGTTTTCAGAAAGTCCTAACTTGAAATCTCATTGGCTGAATTTGGCGTTTGTGTTCAGTGATGATGTTGTTTCTCTTATGTATGTTGGTGACATAAGTTGTGTCTCAAAGTGCTTGACTCCTGCAGTATGCAGTGTGTTTCTTTGCTGGTGCGATGACTGGATTCCACATTGTTTCTTTTCCAGCAAGTTCATCTATCCTTCTCTCCCGTTCATTATTCTTGGCATTGTGACAGTTGACTCAACAATGGGTTGCTCGGTCTCCATCATCATCTCCGTCTATCTTCCTCGTGCAGTAACCCAGTCTTGTGATCTGTATTTGTCTCTCGCCTTGGTGCGCCCCTTTACTCTAGTATGCAGTTCCTTTACTGCTTTATGCAGTTTTACCTTTATGGTAATCAAGTCTTTTTATGTTCAGCTATGGCAGCTTAAAGGATTGATGCATCACATATCCATTCATTATGGGAATTGGATTTTGTTGAACGTTTACTTTCCGATTTCCTCCGTTATGGAGTTTGTTCTTCTCCCAATTTCATTATCTACTTTATGTGGTTTTGGTGCAGGGAGTATATTGTTGAAGATTGGAGTTACTTTTAACACTGAATTTCTAATCAAAAGCTTTGTCGCCATGTTGAAGATTGTTGATTGTGCACTTGTTGCTGCTTCAATCTCAGGATTTATATCATTGATTGTGGTTTTAAATTTCCAAGGCTTCATCTCATTTTACAGCTCGATGGTCGCTGAGATTAGAGGACTTCTCGACGTCATTGGTTGTTTAAGCGTTTTGTATGTCACTATCCTTTTATGTTGTATTTGCTTCCTTGTAATAATTGTTTGTTTAGCATTCATGGCTCTGGTTTCATGTTCTGTGTACGCTTTTTTCCATTCATGGAAAGTAAGAATTTATAAAAGTAAGGTTTGATCAAAAAAAGAATCGTGAATTGAATTCTATTTGATTTCCTTAATATTTAGATAAAAATGTTCAACGTAACACCATCGAATCAATAAGAGTGATCGTAAAGGTAAACTAAAAAATCAGACATGATATAGAACCGACTCTTGTCACTTGTGTACATGTAAACAAACTAAAGAGTAGATTCTTTAAATTTGTATGGGTCAAGCCCTTTGAGTTGTTTTCCGCTAAGTCTTTCTTTTTCTTAAATGTGATGATTCATTCCAAATAAAATACACGTTCTAATACATAAACTCTCTGATAAAAGATCAATCTTTAGACATAAGAACCCACATGAAAGTGGTAACTAAAACTCAGACCGACATAAATTACTACCAAAAAAGACTAAAGCCAAAACTAAAACTAGATAAACGACAATCAATTGCACAAGAACATAAAACAAGCTAACTTAGTAAATTTTAAAACTTAGTAGAAGCCCATGATCGGAAATTATCATTGCTGTCCATTATCCGCCATACGAGAATCTCCACCTCCTGCATCCAACACACTACAACTTATCGCTATTGCTCACGTCCGCCAAACGATAATGTCAAAGAAGTCAAGACCCTACAACTTCATAATCTGACATGACGAACAACTACTCGATCCACACAACCTTTAGATATAGGTACGACGTATCAACACACATTTAATCCTAGATAGAAGCCCAAACAAACTCAATCAACCCTGCTCTTCAGATTTGTCAGACGGAGAGGCCTCCTCCTTCGCACTCTAGATCCGTCAGCCCTAACTATCGTTGTGTTTCACCTCTACTGGATATTATTCTTATCGACGTCATCATTAACCTCCACCTATGCTTTTGCGTCGAAGTTGGACCTACCATTTGCCAAGATATTTGCCAACAGGTTTGTCCATAACCTTGCAGCTCCCGCCAACCGTTTGCTCGATGGCTACCAACTAGTGGCCCTCCACTGATCCATCAAGCGCCTCTGCTCAGCTGTAACCTTTTGCTAATTATTGTTTCCAGAAACAGCGGTGCGTGTTTTGCTCTCAAAAATCCTAATCGATCCCATATAGGTTTGGCCCATTATGGTAACTGAAGGAGCCATCACAAATTCTAACGGCCCAAATTGTTTGTCAGAAGAGGAAGCATGACCCATCTGTGTTATGAGTTTGATTCCTTTGTCTAGATCTGCAATATTTCTGGTGGGTTCACCTAAGTCTTCACCCAGATGTTCATTATATAGGGATATATTTCTTCTATGTACAATTCAGTAGGTTCACCATGTTTGGTTCTTCCATTCTCCTCTTTTGAGGTTGAAAAATTCCTTCTTAGAAAGGAAAAAAAGTCTTGGTCTTATTATCGAGCATTGTTTCCAAATTATACACTAGTTTGTTATCTTGTGTAATGGTCTCTATGGAATTTGAAGATGCAATCAAGACTACTTTAGTGGGTTTCGTAGGTGAGGTTTGGACTCCAACGTCGCAATCAAAAGTGACTATATTTCAGCTGTCCGACTTTGTCTTTGTCGTGAAGACTTTCTCGATGCATTCAAGCTTTGTTGTGAATTCCCTGTCAACTCATGCGGAAGACCTATCTTTTTTATATCTTTCGGCTTTTGTATTTTATCTTTCGTATCAAAAAGGATGGATACTTTCCTCTTTATTGTGTAATCGAAAAACTTGAATGAATGAAATTAAGTGGTGTATGGAAGAAAAAAAACTTAATTTTGTGATACAATTTAAGTGATTTAGTTCAACTCTTGTTTGGTAGTGTATTTATCATCCAAGAAAACCACATAGATCACCTTGTCCAATTGTTCTCCAACTTAAACTCGTCTCGGGTTCATTTTTACTTTAGTGTTCTACAAAGGTACCACACATGTCACGAACGATATTGACCGTCTTTTATATGGAGTAAGTTTGTTCACTATTCAGAGGTAGACAGCCGCTTGGAAATGATCAGGAACATGCGTAAAAAGGAAAAACCAAAATGTTGCGCACTAACACTATTAAACACACAAGTTTACGTACGTAGTTGTTGTAATCTTAAGATTTTAGTCGTGGTTTAAAGGTATTAGCGAATGGTAGTTTAGAAAAGTGTTTTATAGGTTACATGATCATTTTGACATCTAAATAAGAAAACATATTATTTTCTACAGAAATGGAATATGATCTAACAATGAAGTAAAAAGATCTCTAGAAAGGAACATAAAGAATAAAAAACAATGCTACGAAGCTGAAAAACTTGTTGTATTTTAATTAGTAAAACAAATCCAAAAGACAGAATATATATAGTTAAGACAAGATGGGAAGTGTTTTAGGGCATCGACTATATTTTTCTTGCACATTAGTTAAATCGCAACTATATAAGTTAATTGATGCAACTCTTTTTACAAGATAAATTTTCAATATAAAAAGATTGAGGCACTATCGATAGATGTGTTATAATATTGGGATAATTTGCGCAATGACCAAGAGTTGAAGACAAATTAGGTAAATGACATTGATTTGGACATAATTAGTAATCTAACAATTACGGTTGAAAGGCGTCGTTTTTCCCCTCTTACGTGCAATTTACCGGTATAGGAGAGAGGAAGAGATGACATCACGAAGTGAAGGTATGGACAAAAGTAAATCGATACTGTTGATTTTAAGGGAAGAGAAGTGAGCCACGTCACTGATGTATTAACCACATACTTTTCCATTTTCGCAATTAATATGTGAATAGGAATAGAACAACTTTGCAATAAATGGTGTATACCATTTACTTTTTACAGTCAGTCCATCTCTTATCTAAGTAAGAAAATCACAGTGAAGAAGGTGAATGCAGAGACATAGTTAATGCTTAGCAGATTCGAGCAGGTAATCTTCATTCCTAATAAGTTTAGAGTAATAATCTTCATTTCCTTCACTGAATACTTACTAAGACTTTAGAATAGAATATGGATATGGAATAGAATTTCAATACCCATTTAAGATGATAAAGTATGCATGGTTTGTCTTTTTGCAGATGACAGGGCAGGATAAAGTCTTGCTTATACATGGGATGTGGGTCCGTGACACCAAAAAACGTTGGACTTTTGAGCCAGATCTATTGGCTAAAACGGAACAATACATTCGGATATATACCGACATGAAACTGATGGAGATACTGAATGCAATAAGGAAACGCCTACGAATCACATCTAAAGATGTCTCACTGAAACTCTCCTATCAGTACCCGGAGTGGATTTCCCAGGACAACGTAGAGTTAGATATGCTGCAATATGTAACCGACGACAACAAATTTGGTGTCTTTATCCAAATGAGGTGATCTATTGAAGAGGTTAACCTATATGTTTCAGTCGTTCCCCATTACAAAGAAGTGGGAGACCTTCCGCCGACAACAACTGTGAAACTGACCATGATTGGAGCAGAATTTGGTATTGACGATGAAGATTGGCACGAGTTTGCGATATCAGAGACCTTGTTGACTATGCCAAAAACACAACTGAAGTCGAGAGGAGGTGATCAAGAAGTACCGGAATGTTCCATTCCATTGCCAACAAATAGTATAAGAACAAGTCGGTCGAAGACTATTCCACGTAGATCTGGTGGAATAGAAATACGTGAACTAAGTGTTGTTATCCACCTTGTAAGTCCTCCACCTGGAGCGTACGATAAGGGCAAGAACAAAAGACCCGTGTAAGAGGACACATATACAAACTATGATGGTCGTCCATGTACGAAACCCAAGCGTTGAAGAAATCAGAGATGTTAGTAGACCTATAAGGAGGCGTTTAATATTCGGGATACCTGGCAATCCAGAAAAAGCAACTGGAGAGGGTGATTCCAGCTCAAGTATAGACGAAAGTGAGGATATTCCGGTAGATGACGGTCTACATTAGGGAAGATTTGACGAGGCACTCCACGAGATATTAAACGACCCAAATAATCCAGCACTATTTGGTATGGATGCACCCCCGGTCTTCAACGATCGACATGGAACATGTGCGAGCATATAAGACTTATTTGTTAATATAGTATAGAATAATATAAGTATATACTATACTGCAGTGAATGGAAAACGTTTCAAGTTAATAAACTATACTATATAGTATTCAGATTTTTACTTGTACTACTTCCTATAACATAACGGGTACTATTTGTTGTTTTATTGTAGAAGTTGACGCCGCACTTGAGGATGTACAATATGAGGGAGACACATTTACCGTGGGATGAGTCTTCAAATCAAACAACGACTGCAAAATCAAGTTGGCCATTCATGCCATAAACCGAAAATTCCATTTCAAGACTACCCGCTCTAGTCCAGCTTTACTTTTAGCCGAGTGTGTTGGCCTTGCATGTCCATGGCGGGTGTACGCTGTGCTTCTAGATGCTACTGGAAACTTCCAAGTGCGTCAAGCTAAACTAATTCATACGTGCACCGTCGATGAACGAAGAAACTACCACAAACTCGCAACAACGAAGGTGATAGGCGAGATATTGCAGTCACGGTTTGTCAGCATAAAGAGGGGACCAACTGCCGCAGCTATAAGGAAAATATTTCTCGATGAGTTTCACGTCAATGTGTCGTACTGGAAAGCATGGAGGACTAGAGAGATGGCAATGGACCATGCAATGGGATCTATGATAGGAAGCTATTCACTGATACCCCCATATTTGGCTCTCCTCCAAGCATCAAACGAAGGCATGGCGTGCTACTTGGAGCATACAGATGAAGAAGACGGTGGTGCAAGATTTAAATACTGTTTTGTTTCTTATGGAGCGTCAATCACGACTTACACGACAATGAGGAAGATTGTTTTCGTTGATGGAACGTCACTAAAAGGGAAATATGGCTGATGTCTTCTTTTTGCTGCAGCACATGACAGAAATTTTCAAATATTTCCCATTGCCTTCGCGGTAGTTGATAGTGACAACGATAAGGCTTGGGAATGATTTTTCCAGAAGTTGAACACCTTTGTGTACGATACATCAGAACTGGTTTTCATCTCAGATTGACATGCGAGCATATACACAGGGCTGAGAAAGGTAAATCCGATCATACTTGCTTGTTTGACTATTCTACATTTGAGAAATCCATAGTATTTTTAATGTGAACTAAATAATTTCCCATTCATGTCGGATTGTCATAGGTCTATCAACTAGCCCAACACGTTGCATGTGTTGTGCAACTTTAGCGCAATGTGATGTCAAGATTTAAGAAAAGTAGGCTCGCAAACCATATGTTCGCTGCTGCAAGAGCGTTTACAATAACAAAGTTTAATAAGAAGTTTATTGAGATTCAGAGGAATTAAGCATGTGTGTGCTGGCTACTTGGTCGAAATAAGTATATATTCTATATACTAGTAAATGAATATGATAGTTCATTCTATATATTTAATATAATATGGAAATTTATTTGGCGGACAAAGTAATCTACATTTATAAATATTGATGCACTGGGTTTATGTTTGAACATTGGACACGATCTCACTTCAAAGGCCACCGGTACAACATCATGGATTCAAACATAGCGGAATCATGGAATGTTGTCATAAATGAAGCCAGAGAATATCCACTCATTACTATGTTCGAGTATATCCGCACAACTGTGATGAGCTGGTTAGCATTGAGAAGAGCTAAAGCAAACCGGGAGGAAGGACTATTGACACCCAATGTCCGTAAACTGGTGGAGGAAAACTACAACCTCTCAACAGCTTTGTCTGTCTGCGATATTGGTGAACTAGAGTTTCTAGTGCAGGACAACACAAGGGAGTGCTTCACCGTCAAATTGGGCCCTGGAACTTGCGGGTGTAGGGAGTATGACGAAATAGACATTCCATGTATCCATGCTCTAGTTGCCGCATCAAAGATAGGTTTTCCATCAGATGCTTTGGTTGCACCTTCCTATTATGTGCCCACACGGAGGCAAGGTTTTGTTGGTAAAATATATCTGGTCCCATCTGTTGGTGGATTAGAAATAGGTTCTGGGACAACAACTGAACTACTCCCACCTGCTGTTCGCCGCTCACCTGGTCGTCCTCGCAAAATCCGAATCCTCTCAAGTAGAGAGATTAAGGTAAATACTACTAGAATAGTACACCTTCCTATAAAATAGATGTTATTATGTAGAATATATTACGATAGACATGTACTACGTATAATAAAATAGACATCGGTGGTCACTAACCACAACTTACTATATAATATTCCTAGAAATCAGTACAATCGACCCGGAGATGCAAGCGTTGTGGACGTTCCGGACACAACAAGGCATCATGCCGAAACCCAATATGAAAATGTATGACTATGGAGATGGCAACATAAGGCAGTTTGGGGCAACATTTTGGGAACTAGGAGAATAATCAAAAGTCTTTATCGTCTAAGGACTAGGCATGTATAGGATGTTGAATGGGTAAGTGACAATTGTTTTACCTAAATAAACCCATATATGCAGACATAACATATATGGGTGTATTTAGGATGTACATATTATGTTAACTTTACCTTTTGTTGTACGAAAACACCTGCAGACCTTCTATTTTGTGTAAATTTAAATCTGTCTTTCTCCACGTCTATGTTATTTTTCGAAAGACTATTCAATCGAAATCTTATTCCATATGATGTAATTTTAGATGTTTTTCCTCTCCGAAAAATAACGGTAACACACAACCATAAACTTCAAAAAGTAAATACTATGTGATATGGAGGACTTATAGAATGAAATGAAGGAACAATCGACTTATAATACAATTGACAATTTCATGCGCAAGGAGGTACCAAATAAGATAGGGTACCAAACTAAAACACAATAACACAAAACACAATACTCCAAATACCAAACCCAACATTCCATCAACTAAACCCTGAAGCCCATAAAAGTAACTCCTAAACCCTAGACAACTAAACACTAAACACAATAATACTATCAACCATAAACCCCAGAAAACTAAACCCTCACCCCCAAGACAAACTCAAAAAACCGCATGTATAGTAAATATAATTACAATCTATACTACATAAGAAGCAATATATGAAATAGGATACAAGAACAGTAGCCCCCTTGAGTAGGACATAATTCCCATAATCTATACCGAAAACCTTGCAAAACTCAAATAGATGGCGTGTAGTGAATATAGCTACAATCTAGACTAAATAACAAGCAACTATGGCATATAACAAAGTAACACTAAACAATGTACTCGCGATAAACCCAAATATCCCAAAGTGTACCATTTATAGGTAAAATTTATACTATATATGAAATATATATGAAAAATAGACATCAAAGTAAAACCCACACATCAAGAAGAGAAAAACATCTAACTACAATCTATACTATGTTAGAATGAAATATGAAAAGAAAGACCAATATTACAATTATACTATATAAAATAGCTGATATAAAACAAAAGCAAAGGTTTGAATATAAACGGTGCATGATAGCAGTTGTCTGACCATAATACTAAAGACAACATAAACATACGTCTAGATTCGCCTAGAAAAGTTATGTTTAAGCCACACACACACTCCAATACATCACATAACGATAGAGAAATTCTTAAGGCGGTCATGGGTTAATTTTCCGCAGTCGGGGAACCCGCCTTATACATATCCAGAGTTGCAATAGCATAGTTCTCTGCCGCTGCACGGACATGGTTCTCACTTAAATCCAACCTAATCAACTCCTTCTCCGTCGCGTGCAACTCTAAAAGGATAAGCGCGACAACCATTGAGTATCCTACAAAATTTTTTGTGAAGTCACTATATTATTATGGAGAGACATATTTTAACACATAAAGGGGAAGCTCTGACTATACATGGGTGTTCAACAAGGAATGGTGTATCTAGCCGAGATACAGGGAAGGGGAGGAAATTGAGTTCACTCGGTCGGGTAGTTAGACAGAACCTAGAGGTCAGATGAGGGAGCATAACAGAGATGGGAGCAAGAAAAAAATTCAGCGCAAACTGAGATGGACAAGCAACATTGGAACATATATGGCCCACACCGTGAAATCTAATATCACACCAACCTAGTCATCGTTTTTTATAAAAATCGGACTGTATACGTAATCAACTTGAGAAAACCATGGGGGCGGTGCAAAAACTGGCTATGAAGCGAGTTTGAGAATGTAAACTCCTCCTTAGATGGTGCGGCTTCAAACCCAAGGAAATTACGAAGAATCTCCACGAAGAAAGATGTAGGGAAGAATTCAAATCTAGGAGAAGCAAGGGTGTCACAGCGGCTCCGGATGAAAGACATAACACGATCAATGGCCTGCAAGAATAAAAATGGAGGAAGTACTGAAAGGAAGGGGAAAATAATAGTTGGCCGATGAACTTCTAGGCAATGTACGTACCTGATAAGGGTTTTTAATCCTCAGAGCAAATCAATGTAGTATAGAAAGGATGTCAATCCAATCCTAAGTGAGTGTGAGACAGAGAGAGTACAGGTTGTGCTTAATCTAAATGCAATCTAATAAGGTTTATTGTGGCAAGAACAATGTGAAATAATCGAGTTTTAACACAAATATAACAAAGAAGAACCAATGGGTATTTAGGCAATCGATTTCAGGGTGGTAGTTCTAAATCAAGGTATCTAACTTCAAATAAACATATCTTTCTATAGGCCTAGAACTCATTCAATATAGGTTAATCCACTTTCGATGGTAGAAACCCTTATGCAATTATGAACTAAACATCAACTTCCGTTCGTTTTGTTCACTCAAACATACATTAAGATTTAGTCTACTAGCCATCTAGCAACCTAAACATCAACTTCCGTTCGTTTTGTTCACTAGAGCAATACTAAGTTATTTCAAGCATTATGCAAACACTTTCGATGTCCTACAAATACTTAGAATCTAGATTAAAATGGCCAAAATCAATCTAGCATTAAGAACACTTAGTAAGCATAGAAATATGAGAGTTTTACCATTAGAACATCTTAACTCTTTTCTAACCACCCATTAATCTACCTAACCCATTGATCCTAAGGATGACTACTCACTAATCATCTTATTTACACTTAATCCCATGATGGATAGAAGCATAATCAAGATGATATAATATATGAAAACAAGAAACAGAATGTAGATGAAGAGAATAACTAAAGAAAACAAGACTTTATAACATAAACTTTTAAGAACACTTAATAATACTAAGAACAATTATAAGAACTCAAAATAGAATGCAAAACAAGACTTAGAATGAAAGTGATAAACTCTATTAGACAGAAGTAGACTCAGAAGGAGATGGTGTGTTTTGCCATGGGGTTTGGGGCTCTATTTATAGGTGAAGAACAACCCATCCCCCATGTTACAAAGTTAAGATCTAGATCTAAAATAAAACACACTCATTGATGTTTCTTCCACTTTATCCCATTTGCACACACCTTTTGACCCTTCACAAGGCAAATGTAGACTTGGCTCTTCAGAAAAGGTAGAGAAAGTTAGGCCATTTGATCCACCAAACTCGTCCAGCACATGAAAAAGTGACACAGGCTGTCCCGATCGATCGATCCATTTTTTTCATATAAATGGATCGATCGATCCATGTACCGATCGATCGATCTGGATTTCGGATCGATCGATCACTTTTCTCGTTTTCTCTCGGCTTTCTTGGATCGATCGATTGAGTTTTCCTATGTATTTGAATCGATCGATTGATGTCTCTTTTTGCTCCTTTTGTGTTCTAATCACCTCCAAAGCTCCAAATAGCTCATCCAACACCTACAAGATGCAAATGAACATGTAATAGACTCTAAATGCGAATAAATATAAGATTAATGCATGAATATATATGAAAATACAAAGCTAAAACTATGCAAAATCACAACATATCAACTCCCCCACACTAGTCCTTTACTTGTCCTCAAGTAATTTAATTAAGATCAAAGGGAGAGATAATGAAAATGGGAGCTAAGAACTAAGGTATACATTTCCTGAACTCATAGCTTTACACAAGTTTACGGATCCTCAATCGACATTACTTCACAACCAACTCTCACATTCAATTAAGCATAAGCTAACAAGGTGAATTCTTGCAAATGGAAACTTGATCTCGATCATTTGGCTTGGTAAGTGAAATGGTTTAATGGGCATGTAAGAGGGGTTCAAACACATTTCTTTTTAGTGGCTTACACTCAAAAGTAGGAGCATGATCATTATGCAAAATCAATCTAAGAAAAGAGGCAACTTATGCATACATTGATTGTTCTTATTCTTCCCTTTTTCCTAGATGATCTTCAACTCTACCCTTTTTTTCTTGGTGTTAATTTTCGAAATTTATTCATCCCAAAGACGTTAAGATCACTCTTTTTACTCATCCAGTGAACTCTTTCTTATCTTTTTTTTTTTTTTTTTTTTTTCTTTTGAACCAACTAGAGACTGATTTTCTTTTTCTTTTGATCATTCTTTTCTTTTCACTCCTTTGGTTCATCTCTTTCACTTATCATACCCTTTTATACCCAAGATAGATTTTTGTAAAACAATACCAGACTTCCCAACCTAATTGCTAGCTCTCAAGAGGTTTTATAGCTAGCCCAACATAAGAACAACCAATGTCGCCTCTAATACTCTCAAGTTTTTGCACATGACAAGCTATCAAAAGAGACCTCACTCAACAAATATGATTAGGCTTCAAAGAATGGTAAGGGTTTTAAGGGTAAGGAGGTGCCATTTGGGTTGTCTAAGAATGGTAGAAGGATAAAATCAAACCCAAATGTTTATGATCCATGATCAAGTATACAAGTACCCATAAGCAAGAAGGATTAAGTTCATTTAGCTTTAAGTTCATTTGGAGTTGGTTTCAAGAAGAATGTCAAATCTCACACAAAAACAAGTTTCAAGAAGAGTTTCAAGGTTTGTATTCCTCGTAAGGTAAGCTCCCAATGCATGAATGCAATCTAAATGCAAATATATATATATATATATATATTTTTTTTTTTTTAATTTATGGAAATAGTTAATGAATAGGTAAACTCTCCCCCCACACTTACTTCACACAGTCTCTTGTGTGAGAGCAATGTGAAAGAAGAGGACTAGAAGAAATAAACATGAAAGCTATATATTTACAATAGTTGGAGAGACACTTAGCTAATTGGAGTTGCTGGAAGGAGCTGGATAATTCTAACATTTGTTGCTTTGGTGGATGGCATCTTTCTTCTTTGATTTAGTGGACATCCTTCTACTTTGATATGGAGAGTCATCTGGAAAAAATCAAACATACTTATTAAACACACAAAAGAAAATCACACAAATAAAACAATTATATATATAGGGATAGACATGGGAGTTCCTCCCAAGTGAGCTTGTTTTAAGTCTCTAGCTTGACTTCCTTTTTCTTTTGATCAGGCTGGTTTAGGATCGGAAAGTGGAATTGAAGTTCCTCCCTCCTCCTCTGGTGTGGCCGCCATGTACAGCTTGACTCTTTGTCCATTCACTGTAAAGTCTCCACCAGTCTTGTTCCAAAGCACAATTGCTCCATATGGCCTCACTTCTTTGATCTTGAAAGGGCCAGACCATCTCGACTTAAGTTTTCCAGGGAACAGCTTCAATCGAGAGTTGAAGAGCAACACTTGATCTCCAATGTTGAACTCCCTCTTCAGTATCTTCTTGTCATGGAATGCCTTGGTCTTTTCTTTGTAAATCCTTGAGTTCTCAAAAGCATCAAGTCGAATCTCATCAAGCTCATGGAGTTGGAAAAGTCTTTTCTCTTTGGCACTCTTGATGTCGAAGTTCAGCATCTTAACAGCCCATAATGCCTTGTACTCAAGCTCCACTGGCAAATGACAAGCTTTCCCATAGACAAGATTGAAGGGAGTGGTTCCCAAGGGTGTCTTGTAAGCAGTCCTATAGGCCCAAAGTGCATCATCAAGCTTGCTAGACCAATCCTTCCTTGTTATCCCCACAGTCTTCTCCAGAATGGACTTGATCTCCCTGTTGGAAATCTCAACTTGGCCACTTGTTTGGGGATGATAGGCAGTTGCCACCTTGTGCTTTACACCATTCTTCTTGAGAAGGTTGTCAAAAAGTTTGTTGATGAAGTGGGTGCCTCCATCACTGATCACGACTCTCGGGACTCCAAACCTTGGGAAGATAATGGTTTTGAACATCTTGAGGACAACCTTGGCATCATTGGTTGGGCTGGCTATAGCTTCCACCCATTTGGACACATAATCCACAGCAACAAGGATGTATTCATTACCATATGATGATGGAAATGGTCCCATGAAGTCAATGCCCCACACATCGAACACTTCCACTTCCAAGATAGGATTTTGAGGCATCTCATTTCTCTTGGTTATGTTCCCTTTCCTTTGGCATGGGTCACACCTTGACACAAACTCTTGTGTGTCTTTGAACATATGGGGCCACCAAAATCCTGCTTGTAGCACTTTGGAGACAGTCTTGAAGGTTGCAAAGTGGCCTCCATAGGATGATCCATGGCAGTGTGTGAGGATTCCTTCCACCTCCTCTTCAGCTACTACTCTTCTATAGATCTGATCCTTGCAAAGAGTGTAGAGGTATGGCTCGTCCCAGTAGTATCTCTTGACATCTTTGAAAAACTTCTTTCGTGCATAGCCCGTCAGATTCAATGGTTCCCTCCCACATGCCAAGTAGTTCACTAGATCGGCATACCATGGGCCTGTCTCATCAATTGCCTTCATTTCTTCAAGCTTCTTTCCAGTCTCACAGGCTGTGACCACTGCTCCTATAGCCATAATTTGTTCTTCAGGAAGTCCCTCATCAATAGGAATCCCACACTCCACTCTTAATCTTGAAAGGTGATCAGCTACACCATTCTCCACTCCTGGTTTGTCCTTGATTTCGAGATCAAACTCTTGTAGTAACAATATCCATCTCAGCAGCCTTGGCTTGGCGTCTTTCTTGGCAAGTAGGTGTCGTAGTGCAGCATGGTCAGTGTAGACAATGACCTTAGACCCCACCAGGTAGCTCCTGAACTTCTCGAAGGCATAGACAATTGCCAACAGCTCCTTCTCAGTTGTGGCATACTTTGTTTGGGCATCATCAAGTGTTCTACTAGCATAGTAGATCACATGTGTCTTCCTATCTTTCTTCTGCCCCAAGACTGCCCCCACAGCAAAGTCACTAGCATCGCACATGACCTCAAAGGGTAGACTCCAGTCTGGTGGTTGAACTATTGGGGCACTAATGAGCTCCTCCTTCAGTCTTTTAAAGGCTTCTAGGCATTCTTCATCGAAATGGAAGATGATCTCCTTGCACAGCAGCTTGGTCAGTGGTCTAGCTATTTTGGAGAAGTCTTTGATGAACCTTCTGTAGAAACCAGCATGGCCAAGGAAGCTTCTAATGTCTTTAACTGTTTTTGGTGGAGCTAACTTCACCATCACCTCTATCTTTGCCTGATCCACTTCAATGCCTCTCTCTGAAATCTTGTGCCCAAGTACAATCCCTTCTTTAACCATGAAGTGGCACTTCTCCCAATTAAGCACAAGGTTGGTATCTTCACATCTCTCTAGGACCCTGCACAAATTTGACAAACAAGCAGAAAAAGAGGATCCGTAGACAGAGAAATCATCCATGAAAACCTCCACTACATCCTCAATGAGATCTGAGAAGATAGACATCATGCACCTTTGAAAGGTTGCTGGAGCATTACATAACCCAAATGGCATCCTTCGATAGGCAAAGGTACCATAGGGGCATGTGAAAGTTGTCTTCTCTTGATCATTGGGATGTATTGGGATTTGGAAGAACCCTGAATACCCATCAAGAAAGCAATAATATGGATGGTTTGCAAGCCTCTCAAGCATTTGATCAATGAATGGCAATGGAAAGTGATCCTTCCTAGAGGCTGAGTTAAGTTTTCTATAATCAATACACATCCTATGCCCTGTTACAGTTCTAGTGGGTATTAATTCATCATTTTCATTTCTAACCACAGTAATACCACCTTTCTTTGGGACTACATGCACAGGGGATACCCAATTACTGTCTGAGATAGGATATATAACATCAGCATCTAAAAGTTTGATAATCTCTTTCTTAACAACTTCTTTCAGATTTGGGTTCAATCTTCTTTGATGCTCTATAGAACTCATTGATTCATTTTCAAGATGTATCCTATGTGTGCACAATGAGGGTGATATCCCTTTAATATCATCTAGTGAGTACCCTATTGCCTTTCTATATTTTCGAAGTTCTTTCAAGAGTGCAAGCAATTCAATTTCATTGAGTTCACTACTCACTATGACAGGATATGTGTTGTTGGGTCCAAGAAAGGCATACCTGAGCCCCTTAGGGAGTGGCTTGAGGTCGACTTTGGGAGCCTTGAGTTCACTCCAATCATCCTCTTGGTCAGCGACTGAGGCGACATGTTGATCAGTTTGTGGCAGTTCCAGGAACATGCCTTCATCGACTACCTCTTCATGGTAATTGAGAAGCTTCTGATACTCCAAGCTCATTCCATCTTCAATGAGCTGAGCTTCTTTGTTTATGGTGAGAGCATGTTGTAGGGAGTCTTCTAATGCTAACTCTTCTAGGTACTCATCAGCAAGGGCTTCCATCTCATCAATATAGAACATCTGCCCTTCAATGGTGGGTTTCTTCATTACATCCTTGATGTCAAAGTGAAGAGTGTTTCCTTCCCCCAAGTGAAGAGCTATCTTGCCATCTTTCACATTCACAATGGCTCCAGCAGTAGCTAAGAATGGTCTTCCAAAAATTAGGGGATCTCTAGGCTCTTCATCCATCTCCAAGACCACAAAATCGGTAGGAACCTCATAGTCCCCAATCATGACTGGAAGGTCTTCCAAGATTCCTACGGGGAGCTTCACAGAGCGATCAGCCAACACCAATGATATCCTACACTTCTTGTATTGTGTAAAACCTAGCTTCTTTGCAACAGAAAGAGGCATCAGGCTTACACTTGCTCCCAAGTCACACAAACATTTTTCAAAGGTTAATGGACCTATGGCACATGGCAAGGTGAAGCTGCCTGGATCTTCTAGCTTCCTTGGTATGGATAATCTCTTGATGATGGCACTGCACTCGTGAGTAAGAACCGTCATGCCCTCCATTTCTTTTTTCTTCTCAGCTACAACATCTTTCAAGAATTTGCTATATTGAGGAACAAGCATAAATGCATCAATGATTGGCATTGTGATCTGCACTTCACTCATCTGTTTCTCAAAGAGTGCCTTGTACTTCTCTAGCAGCTGCTTCTTGAATCGTCCCGGAAAGGGTAACTTTGGCTCATAAGGAGGTGACATGAATGGAGTTGGTTTGGTGGTGGTGGTAGCACCATTCTTGTTTTCAACTGATTTCTTTTCTCCCACCTTTCTTTTTCCTTTGGCTTCCACTATTTTCTCCATTATCTCCTCATCTGTCTTCTCATCTAGAATCACAACTCCATCTTCATCAAGGTTGATGGCCACCTCCCCACCTTGTTTCTCATTATCCTTAATGAGATCTCTAGAAGGAAGCTCTCTACCACTTCGAAGGGTAATGGATTTCATCGTCTCCTTAGGGTTTTGTTCAGCTTTACCAGGAAGTGAACCAGCTTGGCGGTTGGAGGTAGAGCTCATAGAAGCAAACTGATTCTCCAAAGCCTTGAACTTGAAGTTGAGCTCATTGTAGCTTCCGTCAATCCTAGCATTGATATTTTTGAGTTCATTACCAATGTACCTTTCTTGTCTATTTTGTGCCTCCAAAATTTGTTTGAGCATGGCTTCAGTGTTGTTTTCTTGGGGGGCGTGAGTAGAAGGTCCGGCTTGGTTTTGGAATGACTGGTTGGGCTTGTTTGTGAAACCTGGAGGATAGCTTTGCTTCTGTTGGTAGGTGCTCTGGTTGTTCGTGTAGAAGGGTTTTTGTTGGTAGTTGTTGTACTGAAAATTTGGCTCCTTCTTGTACCATTGCCCATTAGCGTTGATGAAGCATAGCTCTTGTTGTTCTGCTAGACCACCGACTTCATGTTGTTCAGCTGTATTGTTTGATACCCCAACAGAGTTCACCTTCTCTTGCTTGGCTTTATCGGATAGTAGTTGGTCAATCTTCTCTTGCAGCGCTTTGAGCTCTCTTCGTGTGCTTGTGTCATCACCTCCGCTTCCTCTGTGTTGTCTATCATACTCATCGTTGTAGATAGAATCACTCCTAGCCATGTTCTCTACAAGTTCGAAACCATCTTGTTCAGTTCTTCCTAAGAAGAAACCATTGCTAGCTGTGTCAAGTTGGCTCCTATATTTTGGCAAGACTCCTCTGTAGAATGTGCTGAGTAGACTCTCATTGGTGAACCCATGGTGAGGGCATTGGGACTGGTAGCTGTTGAATCTCTCCCAAGCTTCTCCAAAAGTCTCTAGACCTTTTTGTTGAAATCCTGAGATTTCATTCCTAAGCTTGGCTGTTCTTGATGTAGAGAAGAACTTGTTGAGGAAAGCTTTCTTGCACTCATCCCAAGTCGTGATAGAGTCACTAGGAGTGTTCTTTTCCCATTGATGAGCTTTGTCTCCCAAAGAGAATGGAAACAAGCGGAGCTTCAAGGCATCTTCTGAGACTCCATTGGTTTTGGACAGACCACAATACTTGTCAAATCTATCCAAGTGGTCTAGGGGATCTTCCAAAGGTAGGCCATGGTACTTGTTGTTTTCGATCATGTTGATGAGGCTGGACTTGATCTCGAAGTTGTTGTTTTGCACCGCTGGTGCTCTGATACCGGTCCTACTTCCATGAATGTGTGGTTGATCATACGTACCAATGGTTCTGGTTGGACGCTGCTGATGTTGTTGTACAAGGTTGTCAGCTCCCTGAGCTTCTGCACCATGAGGTAGTTGTTGATCTCTTTCCATAGTTTCAAGCTGTAATCTGTTGAGTATATGGGCTTGTCTTTCTTCTCTTCTCTTCCTTACTAACTCTCTTTCCAATGCTTTGATGTTGTCAACTCTTGGGACAAGGTCTGTTGGTCCTCTGCTCCTCAAGTTCATGTACCTATCATTGAAAGAGTTGAAGGTAGAGTTTAGTAATCTTGTAAAAGTAAAATGATTTAGTCTTAAGCAATGACCAAATCTCAATGTCACAATCAATTTAGAACTGGCAACGGCGCCAAATTTGATAAGGGTTTTTAATCCTCAGAGCAAATCAATGTAGTATAGAAAGGATGTCAATCCAATCCTAAGTGAGTGTGAGACAGAGAGAGTACAGGTTGTGCTTAATCTAAATGCAATCTAATAAGGTTTATTGTGGCAAGAACAATGTGAAATAATCGAGTTTTAACACAAATATAACAAAGAAGAACCAATGGGTATTTAGGCAATCGATTTCAGGGTGGTAGTTCTAAATCAAGGTATCTAACTTCAAATAAACATATCTTTCTATAGGCCTAGAACTCATTCAATATAGGTTAATCCACTTTCGATGGTAGAAACCCTTATGCAATTATGAACTAAACATCAACTTCCGTTCGTTTTGTTCACTCAAACATACATTAAGATTTAGTCTACTAGCCATCTAGCAACCTAAACATCAACTTCCGTTCGTTTTGTTCACTAGAGCAATACTAAGTTATTTCAAGCATTATGCAAACACTTTCGATGTCCTACAAATACTTAGAATCTAGATTAAAATGGCCAAAATCAATCTAGCATTAAGAATACTTAGTAAGCATAGAAATTTAAGCATTTTACCATTAGAACATCTTAACTCTTTTCTAACCACCCTTTAATCTACCTAACCCATTGATCCTAAGGATGACTACTCACTAATCATCTTATTTACACTTAATCCCATGATGGATAGAAGCATAATCAAGATGATATAATATATGAAAACAAGAAACAGAATGTAGATGAAGAGAATAACTAAAGAAAACAAGACTTTATAACATAAACTTTTAAGAACACTTAATAATACTAAGAACAATTATAAGAACTCAAAATAGAATGCAAAACAAGACTTAGAATGAAAGTGATAAACTCTATTAGACAGAAGTAGACTCAGAAGGAGATGGTGTGTTTTGCCATGGGGTTTGGGGCTCTATTTATAGGTGAAGAACAACCCATCCCCCATGTTACAAAGTTAAGATCTAGATCTAAAATAAAACACACTCATTGATGTTTCTTCCACTTTATCCCATTTGCACACACCTTTTGACCCTTCACAAGGCAAATGTAGACTTGGCTCTTCAGAAAAGGTAGAGAAAGTTAGGCCATTTGATCCACCAAACTCGTCCAGCACATGAAAAAGTGACACAGGCTGTCCCGATCGATCGATCCATTTTTTTCATATAAATGGATCGATCGATCCATGTACCGATCGATCGATCTGGATTTCGGATCGATCGATCACTTTTCTCGTTTTCTCTCGGCTTTCTTGGATCGATCGATTGAGTTTTCCTATGTATTTGAATCGATCGATTGATGTCTCTTTTTGCTCCTTTTGTGTTCTAATCACCTCCAAAGCTCCAAATAGCTCATCCAACACCTACAAGATGCAAATGAACATGTAATAGACTCTAAATGCGAATAAATATAAGATTAATGCATGAATATATATGAAAATACAAAGCTAAAACTATGCAAAATCACAACATATCAGTACCTGAGGTGAACAAACACCACTGCAATGAAACAAACCATCTAACACATCAATGGAAAAGACTGAACTGTTGTAGCTTGGTTTAGCTCTGAAGAACAAGCACAAACATCAATCCATGACGAACATAATAGAGCAAACCATAAAAGTCGAATATATTCTCATACGGTATATATTATGGATGGTCACATGTTAAATAGAATGTTAACATGACCTAATTAAATTGAATATGAAGATATGTCATATAAGACTTACTTAGAAGCTGCCATGTCATGCCGGAATGTGGTCCTCTTACTTGGCAGGGGAGGGATAAAAGGGGCGAAACCAGCTATAAAACGGGCAATGCCGAAGTTGGAGGGCTCAATGGAGCAGCAGCAGCCGAAACGTTTTTCACACATTTGGCAGGTAAGACATAGCCATATGCCGCATGTGGCCCTATTTTTGTAACCTTCTTCTTGCGGGTTGGGTTTTCGGGAGGAGTGTATCTCTAGGGGCTCACGTGCTTTCGGGTACTAAAACGTCTGAAACCATCAGGTGGGCCAAGTTTTGTCGAAGTACGCCCACGGACAGTCTAGCAAATGTAAAAAATCATAAACACTCCATGTTCAGAAAACAAACAATGGAGATATGTCAAAATATGAATGAGAAATACCTTAGCCTGTATCGACTAAGGATTATTTTGAGAGATAACATCAGTAGTGTTGTGAATGGGAACGGGTTCAGTTTCTTACAAGAAAGATCATATTAGCCACAGATGTAAGAATAAGTATTTCGAAAATGAAAACATACATGGACACCATCCATGTTAGTTGGGAGAGTGGGGTAAGGTGCATGTTCATCTGGCTTTTCATGGTAACCAGTTTAGTTGTTAGTGGAATACTAAACGATAAACAATAAATTGTAATAAATGTAACAACGTATTTATGTGGCAATTTACACTAGGATTAGGAACTTACTTCATCAATCCCGGCTTTGGTGACAATGTGATTAATAACAGCGGACACTAACTCAGGAATGGCAGGTTCAGATGCGGGGGCCAGGGGCAGGACCTGTCATAACAAGTTGATATGATATTTGGCTATTCTATATGGAATGGAACAAAAAGATGGAATAATACACTATAAATGTAAGATGGAAAGGGTAGCCAAAAAAAAGTTCAAGCCCTTTAATTATTTGTTTCTCTAACATGTTCACTTCCAGGTGGACCAGCGTTGCTGCGAGATACAACATTTTCAGGCCCAGGTGACTCGTGTTCATGGACGCAGGGACGTACATCCTTTTGTTGCGATGCATGGGTTGGGGCATCCTCCTCTACTGAGTGTGACCCACTGTCACAAGCATTTGGTGGAATGGTCTCTTCCCGGATGTGAGGTGTGTCCTGATGGATGTAGAAAGTGGAAAGATGATATAGTTGTAAATGGAATTCGACATTAATGTTCTATAATAAGTAGATAGTATAGTACGCAATAGAAAATATTTTGCAAACTTACTTCGTCACATCGTACATGACCTTCAGATTAGTGTTGCTCTGGATGTTTTCCACTTTGGGTAGAAGGGACATATGAATGGAGGACATCATCAACACCGCCACCAGCCAAAGATGGGTGCCGAAATGGGCTAAATGGACCAACTGGCTTTGCACCATCCATGTACCTGAATTCCTTGTGTAATGTCCTAAGGTTAGTAAAGTCGTATGTGACTTTCTTGTCCAACTCTCGAATAGATGTCGTCACAGCTTCTAATTTTGTCCGCAGCGCACCAATCTCGGAATGGAAATACTCCTTCAAACTCAAAATGTAACCCTCAAACATAGGCATCAACTTTTCTTTGTATGCATCAGCCGCGCGTCTGAGTAGTATTGGCACATCAAGTGGGGTGTTCTGCCCACCATTTGGTTCATGTTCATGGCGGCTAGAAGTCTGGCCCCTCAGTTGCCATGAGTGGACACCGCTGTCTACGCCCCCATGTTGTGCATCTTGCTTATCTATAGCAGATGCATCCTCATCACTTGATTTTGCTGGTTGTGGAGGCTTTTTCTTCAGCTTCACCTCCTCTGCTTTGATGCCACTAGACCAAGTGTTGTGCTCAAATGGTTATTCCTCACCAATTAAGGAAAACAGAGTCTCAACAGCATCATCAGACTTGTCTTTGAACCCACGATATAGCAGCTCACCCGGTTCATCATAACTGAAAAAAGACCGAACATAGGCCTGCCAAAAGAAATGAAAAACACATGATTATAGATGGTGTAATAGTGGCTATTAAACATTATCCATAAACTAAAAATGATAAAACGGACCTTGCCAAACTGATCAACAGTCCTTGCAGAGACAATGTTAACCACCAACTTCCGATCAACAACTCTACTGATGATTTCATCACTGCTAAAAGATATGTCTGAGAGGGGATCAGTAGCGTCTGACTTAACAATTATAGAGGGACACGCAGTGACAGTAACCAAAACCATGGCATGGGCAAATCCTTGAATGGCCGTTGTGTTCTGAACAAAATGGCCAGCAGACTTCGACTTCACACTTTTTACAGTGAGTAAAAATGATTCCCGTCACCACGGGTACTTAAGAAACTCCTCAACATTTCCCAGCATGTTAACAACTTCAGGTCTGATATTAGTTGTCTCAAAAGTTGGACACAATATACCTTCAACGAGAACCAACAGAGACAACCGCAAACGAGTCCATGGATCCTTATATTTTTTACACTTATTGAGACGATACATTATCCATCCTACTATGGGCTTATCTTCCCCGTGAAACAAAGCATTCCATATTGATGTCGAGGCTCTCCCTTTACTGTGTCCCTTACCTCTCCCATAACCTATCTCACTTGCCACACCGTCTCCACAGTTGAGACCAGTCACAAGAGCAAAGTCTTGTATGGCATAATGGATTGGGTTCCCCACGACTAACCACCAGAGCTCGAAGTCCTTCTCCGTAACCAACTGTCGGGAGAGGATGTAATGAACAAACATCACGAAAAAGGTGTGGGATCCCATTTCAAGCACTCTCCCAAACTGCGAATCATTCAACATCACCAAATCATCGTCCTCCAATGCATTCTTGATGAGTTCAATCCAATGGAGGTTAAAATAGGTATTGACATGTTTTCGACCATCATGCTCAAATCCTGACTTAAACAATTTACTTGGAATGTCTAATTCGTCCATGCTACACCTGTGGAACAGAAAGACATGCAATAAAAGTGGGAATAACAAGATGATGGAAATGGAATGGAAGCCAAACAAATTTCGAATGAGTTGTGAAGAACAATATGCTCGTATGAAAACAAATATAGTAATATAGTAACTGAACAATGAAAACGGTGTTCATATAAAGTATAGTGAAAACATGTGAAATGGATAGAACAAACTACTAGAATTGAATAAAATGAACAACTATGCATATGAAGTAGCAAAAAAGTATGTATTCATGCAAGTAACAAACTTGGTACTAAGACAAGTAGTGGATATCACAGTAAATGGAATAACAACATGAAGAAGAGTGCTTATTCCGTAATGACGCATAAGTAGAATAGTAATGTATTATAAAATGTAAACAATAGACTGAATAGAATGAAACGAGTTGTACTCTACAGTATATGGTATAGCGCAGTAAATGGAATAGCTATATGAAGAAGATAACATATTCCGTGAATGACGCAGAAGTAGAATAATAATGTATTATAAAATGGAAACAATATGCTAAATAGAATGAAACGACTGTTACATTAGAATATATTGAAAGCAATATGAAATGTACAGAATAAACAACTACAATATAATATAAATACCAAATATTGAAATCAAGTAGTAAACGTGTGGAGGCACGCAAGAAAAAAGACTGCCAACGTTGAACAATAGTGAATAAAGCACATGTAATCAAGGACACCAGATCCAACATAATATCTACATATTGTACCTGGTCCCAACCCACCCCAACCTCTAAATACTAAACCCAAGATGTTATTCACTAAAACTTAAACATAAATATAGACCCTAAGCCAACAAAGCGCATGGAATCAATGACGTCATCTCCAACATAATATCTACATACTATACCTGGTCCCAACCCACCCCAACCTCTAAATACTAAACCCTAAATACTATTCACTAAACCGTAAACATAAACATAGACCCTAACCACAAATGTAAACGCTAAACCCAAAATAAAATGGAACAAAATAAATAGCATACAATATTTAGGTTAAATTATGAAATGTCTATGATTGAATGTAGAAGAAAAAGCTATGTTATATTTCTAAATGTTACGTATAATTGCATAGCTAGTATCAGACATATGGTTTAGTAACATACTTACTAAATGAATAAACAAGACTATTCTACTCGAAGTACATGGAATAGCTAAATGTATAATCATGGCTACTTAGTACAAACAATGTAAATAGAATAGTTAGAATATAAATTTGCCTTTAGTAACATACTTACAAAATCAATTCACTAGACTATGCTACTCGAAGTCCATGGAATAGCTAACTATATACTCATGGCTACTTAGTGCAGACATGGTAAATTAAATAGTTAGAATAGAAATTTGCCCAACCCTGATTGTAACACCGTTCTCCATCAGACAGAAACACACCTTCCATTAGAAAAGAAATTAATGAAACGCATAGAATATAAACTAAACGTGCTTACTTCGTCAACCCTAAACCCCGCTGTTGCCCTTAATCCGCAAAATTACCCTTTGTAACCGGATTGGAAACAAAAAGGAAAACCGGTAGGACATTCGGAACACCAAAATCTGAAATACTAATCACTTTATTTCAACAGACATGCATACCCGTACACTAACTCGAATATCCCATTTTTCGCCGTTGAGGTTTGCCCATTATAAAAAAGAACATAAAAACATAAATCAGAACTTACAAGGTCTATGAACGTGTCGCTGAATGCCTTGATTCGGAAATTACATTAGTTTAATCGCTGTCTAATGAAGAACAGTTGAAAGAGAAATGTCGTTCAGAATTCACACGGGGACGAAGGCGGTGGAAACGGGGTGACCAAGAATTCGAATGGACTATTCACTTTTCTTTGGGGGGGGAGAAGGTAAAGTAACTTTCGAGAGGGTATGAGTAACATGGGAACAGTAAAAATAAATATTTTTAATTAATTTTTTGTAGGTTTAGGCGGTAATTTAAAAGGGTAATATAGCAATTTTATATAAAATTGAGGACGTGTATCGATGAGATAGGATTTCTGGTTAAGGATTGAATTATAATAGGTTTGAAGGTCATACAGTGCAATTTTCCAATATCTTAAGATACCACGAATATGTTTTTAATTTTTATTAAACCGCAAAACACGTTTAGCTTTTTTAACTATTACTACGATAGTATTTAGAAAAAAATTAATAATAGGTTAAATCATGATTATTAATGTGAACTATACTCCTGAAGTTAGTTTTTTGTGAAAATATTTGAACATATTGTTTAAAATTACAAAGTGTTTAAACGTAAAATTGCATGCAAATTTCTACTTATTTTCATATAATATGGTCATATGTATTTCTTGGATAGTTATGTTTTGTTGTCCCTCAGTTCGAAGCATTCTTTGCTTAAAGACAGGGTATCCCCAGGAATATATAAAAGCTAAGTTCCCAACCCCCAAGGCCCCCACGTTTTGGGTTAAAGGGATTCATTTTATAATTATTTTTTTTTGAGAAAGAATACATTTTACATTTGTCTGATTTTATTTCTTTCCAACAAAGTTTAGAATCGTCGAACATGTTGCACATAATCTAAGTGCTTAATTTTATGCAGCTCAGAATTTTTAATGTTTTACAGTTCGATCAACGAAAAAACGGTTTGACATGCCTTTAGTACTGGATGTTTAAACAGAAAACAATTCCAATAGTTTGTACAGTACTGGAGTACATTCAAGTAAATGTTTATTGCATTTTGTCATTTAGTACAATATTTGTTATAATATTTAATAATTTGTTTTAGCAAAAACAAATTAAAAGTCCACTCTTTTGCACTACCTTCATAACCTAGACTTCAAACTTGAATTCAAGCATACCCGTTCTTGTATTGTTTGTTTTAATTACTCAGAAATGAAAAGCTTACAAACTATGTATAGGGAAAATATAAAATAATACAGAGCAGATATGTGTAATATCCCTATTACTTAACCACGAATCAACGTTACAATATCATCAACCTATGTGGCTTTGGAGACGGATCTTCTAATGCCTACGTATATTTAGTAGTTTTTATAATTAAAAGTTTATGTTTTGGTTAACCATCTTTATCGGACTCGAGTATTTTTGTTTTCTACAATTGTTTTTAGAAAAGGAAAAACATCGATGAACAACAGGACTAAGTAAATAAAGTCAAGCAGTTTGTTCATCATGCTTTTTATTTTATTTTAATGAATCTTAGCTATGAGTTCGAACTTCGGTCACAAAAATATATACATATGAAACTTTCATTTTAATTAAAACTCTTTTTCTATGATTTCTATTATGTTTCTACTGTGTCTGTGTTTTTTCTCATATAGTTCAAAGACTCAGATCAGTTCAATTCTTCTCTCTATGAATCCTATGTTAATTATTGTATTGTTTAGCGAAATTCGCAGACATACATCTTCAAATAGTTTCTGCATTGAATGTACCATCATCACTGGCTACATTTTGTCAACCCCAAAATTAAGAATATGATTTTTGATAAGTTTTATTTGACAAAATGTTCTACAAAATTTATTTAAAATTTTATTTTTTCACAAAAAAATCCTTTTGTCAAATATTTGCTATAAGACTTCCTTTGTTCTAATAATTTTTAGCAAAATTCGCATAATATATGACATACTTACATATGCAAGTAAAAACAAAATAGATAACAAAAATTTGGTCGGAGGATGAGGAATGTATAAGAAAAACGTACATGACAAACAAACATGTCACGTGTGAAGCAAATAGCATTAGCTGTATGTATCTCAAACTTCAAGTTGTATCTCCACCATGCCAACATTAATCTTTGATAATGACACTAGTTAAGAAACACTTTAACTATACGCATCCACAATATAATACTATATAGCTTAATAATATATATACGAGCACTATAATCCTGAGGTCTTTCGAACTTGTATATTTGAAGTTTCAACCATATAATGATATGCCAAATTTTAGCCAAAAAGCATAAAATGATATTGTTTTCTACTCAGTCAATACTTCTTTCTTTACTCATGTAGTATCAGAAGGACGAAACAAAGTTTTATTTTTATGAGACATGATCATCACAATTCACATCTATGACAAGACAAAATGATGGTACACATGTTACATGCATATAATATTTTATTTTTATAAAAGAGAGTAGTGATGTGAGTAATTACATGGAATTTAAAAACGAACATAAACCTACACGAAGCGAATACTGATGCGACCGTTCCCTTGGCATGTCAAATATATCGATTCGTGACCATAACCCGACCCGGTTTCATTAAACAATGATAATCAAGTTGCAGCACACGTAAGACATCTCCGTCACCGTGTAAGTAAGACAAGATGGGCCCTCGCTGCCGTCTCTTAGAGCAACATTATTAGTTGGATTCTCTTAATGTCCCTTAACATTTTTTAATATTAATTTTAAGTTTAGGAACAAAGATAAGGGATTTTGGTAAATGAGTTGATTATTGGTGGGACTTAAACTTGTCCCTTAACATAATTTTTTTTTTATTGTTTTGTTATGAGATATATAAGAAAGAAGTTTGGACATTAAAACATATAAAAGAAATATTCTCATATTTAAAAAAAAGTTGGCCAAAAAAACATAAAATTCAACTTATTAAAAAAAGAGCATACAATACATTAATTAAAGAACTCTAATCATTGTTATGTGCCTTCTTCAGAACATCTGTTTCACTCTCACCACTCGCAATTTGTCTCTCAGCTGTTGCGTAAGCTCCACAGAACTTGTTGACAAGATCGTTGATCCTGTGCCACCTTTTCTTGCAGTGCATATGCTCTCTTCTTTCACCATCCTCTTCTCCGTGAGGACTTGCTGCGTAATATTCTGCAACACGAGTCCAGAAGGTCAGGGACTTCTGATCATTTCCAACAAGAGCATCCTTGGACGTGTTAAGCCACGCACTTATTAGCACTTCGTCATCAGCTGGGGTCCATCTGCGTCTACCAACACGGTCCAGCGGAGTGCTCACTAGTGTGCCTGCTGGGGTTGATCCTGTGCTATCTTCAGGAGGTTATGAAATGAAAGGGGGAGGGTTTTCGGATTCTCCTAAGTTAACACTAAGAGGAAAACTTTCACAACGAAAGTTTTCATCTTGAACACTACCATGTTGACTGTAAAGCAGTCCAAGGTAATTAGAGGACTGCGTATTTTGGAGCCTTGGGTCCATACCAGTGAGGAAAGAGAAGAGATTAAGGAGGCTAAAACCGAAAGGGATGATGGAAGAGAGCAAATAGCCATGACTATTTAAGCTCAATGAAGTTAATGCACAACCATAAACAAGAAAGGTCTAATCAGAATTAACTACACAAGCTAAAGGCTAACAACTCTCTTAACAAGATCATTCAATTTTGTAGCATTACGTTTGAAACAAACTAGATGTTTGTGACAAGTCTCTTAACTAAACACTTACCAGCAAATATACTTCATTTAAAGACGTAAAGAATTTTTTAAAACATGATCAAAGTTTCATTTACTTTCATATACATTCTATACGAAGTATTCTATACGAATCCCGCATACTATACGAAAGAATTCTCTAACTTAACAGAGCACACATGAAGCTTAGTGGACACTATACGATTGAATCTATCGGATTGAATCAATACGGTTAACCCTAGTCACATATTCTATCTCAGAGACGAGGTAGAGATTGAATCATAGAATCACATATTGTATAATATCAAACAACGAATCATCAATCACGAAAGAAGGCTTTTTTCTAACGGAATCTATACGAATCATCAATCACATATTGTATAACTCAAAACGATTGAATCTATACGATTAACCCTAGTCAAATATTCTATCTCAGAGACAAGGTGAAAGACATACCTTGAGACGAGTGGATCGATTCTCGAACGATTGGGGTTGATCCGGATGAGCTTTGATGTCGGAATCAGCTCTGAGCCACGGAGATAGGTTTCTTCAATTTCGCCTTCGCCGTCGCCTCTCGAGTTTGAGAGAGATGAAGAAACGATAGAATGAAGGGAAAAAACCCTACTCGTGATCATCGCCTCCTCTCGTGCTGCCACGTACACCAAAGGGCCGAGGCCCGTACATCCCTTAATTAAGTCACGATTGCCCGCGTCCTTTAACAAAAATCCGATTTTTGATTTAATTTTGGCCCAATATTAATGTAAGGGACGGCCCAAATCCCTGCAATAATGTTGCTCTTAACTAGACCAAATGTCATCGCACAACCAAAGGGCTCTCCGTTAAGAAAACCGACTGTGTTTTTTCTTTTAAATAATAAATGAAGACTTGACGCCGTTAAAACCTTCACTTTCCTCCACGTATAAATACACAAAGGAGCCCTTGTCTGCTCTCTTTCTCTTTCTCTTCGTAATAGAAAAAAGAGAGCTCGGTTGCAGTTCTCGGGTGTCCCGATAACCCGAACTCTCGCACTGTTCTTGAAGAAAATCAATCATCTGTTCGCATTGAGTTAGACTGAAGATTAATTACTCAAGTTTCAGAATCTTATTCTGTTTCGCCTACGAAGCAGACATTTCAGGTCAGTACCAGTCGTTTCTACAAATCCTGTTTTGTTTTTTTTTTTCTTTTCCCGGGAAAAAGAGAAGCAGAGAGATTCTTTGCTTGTTTCTTTTGTACTTTCTCTTCTGTATAAACGATTGAGAAAGCAAACAGAGATTTATCACTCGTTTTTTCTCCGATCGATCTTTTTTTTCTCGTGAAAAAGATTCACTGTTACATTGTTCTTCTTCCTCTCCGTCACTTGACTGATTTGATTTTTGACAGATTCGATTCGTCACTCGTCTCTTAATTTTTCCTGTGATAAAAATCTCATAATATGTTTTCGATTTCTTAAGCATCCAAAATTATTTTTTGTACAGCTTTCCAGGAAAAAAAAATTATATTTCTTGTTCATTTCAAAAACTTCCTTGTATTTACTGTTTCCTAACTTTTACTTTAAGGAAAGAAAGAAAGAAGAATACGCAGAGTTTTCCCTTCTTGCCATCATCATCATCATCAACAACTGGGTTTGTCCTTTAATTCACATTTATGACGATTGCTCTAATGTTGTGCAGCCATTGATGGGCTATCTATAGGCTTTGACACAGAACATACCCCACTCGTGCCGGCTATCTAAATACACTAAACCTTAAAGAGGAAATAAAAGCAGCACCGCTCTACTCAAACAATCAAACACGCATATATCTAAACAAAGGTGAGTTAAAATCTCATTCAAATCAAATTCAATGTCTAATAGTAATATTAATTGGCTGTTGTATCAGTTATTGTTGCCTTTGCCTCTTCTTCGTAAGTCGTGAATGTTGTTGCATTATTTTTGTTTTTTGTATTCTGGTTCTGGATACATATTCATATCTGTAGCTTTCATCTCTCGACACGCCTTTAGATTGGTCCATTATCACACTCAACCCTAAAATAGAAACCACTCTCTTTTTCTTTTTCTCCTTTACACGTGACTCTCAAGATTCCTTTTTTTCTTGTTTTTTAATACATTCAATGTTTCCTTTTCCAGTTATTCCAATTAAAATGTTCGTTTTTTTTTGGTCTTGAATGGTGTTACATCCCAGAGGGAATCTGAACATATTATTTGTTTCTTTGTTTAATTTTGTACAATAATATTATTATTATTATTATTTTGAATGTCAGGAATTTCGGCTACTGCAAAAAAAAAAAGTTTTATTCTTTCATGTCTTTTGCTATGTGTTAGTTGAGGGATGGGCTCTTTGCTGCAACAAATGCATTTATTTAAACCATTTTTATACCTCACAACCAAAAAAGGAAATCTCAAAAACTCTTTAAAGTAGAATTAAAGAATTTGTCTCTATTATGGGTTCTTTTACTCGTAAATTAGTTCATTTTTCAGGGTTAACAAAAAAGCATAGAATTTTTATTTATTTCTATCTCACTGGGGTCTTATCCTCTGATCCCCAAGTTCTAATTCTTTCCTTTAAAAAAGAAAAGTGTAACTTGTAGTTTTAAATATCTTTCAACACTTTTTGTATCTATCAAGATCACTCGAACTAAACTAATGAACTTCCGTGAAACCTCATACTATTCCAGGTAAGTGTGTAAATCTCCGAGGTTAATGTTTTTTTCTTTTTATTATTTTGGTATGAAATGGGTTTCGTTCTTGAAATATTTAAGCTTTTGTTTATAAGTTAAAAGTGAAACTAAACCAAATCAACTTTATCTAAGTTTCTATTTTCTTTTGAGTATTGGTTTTTTAACCAGAAGGGAGAGATATATACGTCACAACTTTTGTTCTTTTGTCCCTTTGTGCTGTGTTTGCGTTAGAGAGAACGACAAATTGACATCTATATTCCCATTCCTGTGTTCTCACTTCTAACTAATGTTTACAGTTGTCTGTGTTACTAACTATTGTAAGACCATTTCATCATTTCCTATGATTATTTTACATTTCAATAAATTAAAAATGTGTACTCTCATTACATAAGCTATATATGTCTACCGTGTTTGATGTCGGGTTATGGTATCCCGTTATTGTTTAGTTGTCTCTCCACTTTTGGTTTTGTAATGATTTTGTTTGGTTTGTAGAATTATTCATTTGAAGTTTGGTTGTGTGTGAGATCTTTATTCAAGTAGACTTTGTTTTATACGATTTTGTAGGGGCTGAAAAGGCAAAGAGAGAACACACAAAAAGAGGCAAAGATGTTTACTTGCATAGCCTGTACGAAAGCAGAAGGAGGTGAGGAAGTTGGAGCGCGTGGAGGAGGCACCACTCCCAATACTAAAGAAGCCGTCAAAAGCCTAACCACACAGGTCTCTCTTCTTTCTTTCTTGATCCTTCTACTCTTTCACTTTTATTTTTTAGGTGCTTTTCCCTAATTGCCTTGCTAGTGAAACAAACCAAAGACACAGAACCTAGTTAACGTATCTCACAGAAGATAACAAAGCATAATATAACGTACGGTCCATAGACTTGACTAATATTCGTGTCTTTATCTAATGGGACTGATCAGTGGTCATTGATGTTTAGACATGCAACTTCACTTGCTTGGTATCTTTCACCAATCTCTTTAGGTTATGTCAGTGTTTCTGTCCGATCTATGTGACTAGACATGAAAGTCAAACAAGTACCGAAAAATTCAGACTGAAAGTTTTATAATTTATTCTGAACATAGTGGCAGATCAATACTTTGGTTAATGTGGCTAATGAGGTAGTTTTTGAATATAATTTTAATCATGTTGGATGTCGTAGTATTATTGATGCTCTTTAAAGAATGATCATTTTAATCTTCTTTTTACTTCGTTAGGCTAATAATATACTTCTGTTGACGCAGTTAGTCATGCCTAAAGGCCTGAAACTACATATAGTGGTAGTGAAACTGTTGTATTTAACATCATTGGGTTTTAAAATGTGTTTTTTTGGGTAACTTGTGTTATGCAGATTAAAGATATGGCTATAAAGTTCTCTGGTGCCTATAAACAATGCAAGCCATGCACTGGTTCCACTACCAGCCCCATGAAGAAAGTGCACAGACCGTTCCCAGATTATGACAACGCTTCTGAAGGTGTTCCGTACCCTTACATAAGTGGAAGCGCCGGTTCGACTCCTGCTTGGGACTTCACACACTCCTCTCACCATCCAGCCGGACGTTCAGAACCAAAGTTCACTTCAGTCTACGGGAACGACCGGGAATCTATCTCAGCTCAGTCTTGTGATGTGGTACTAGACGAGGAAGGGCCTAAAGAGTGGATGGCTCAAGTAGAACCAGGTGTCCATATCACATTCGCTTCGCTTCCCACTGGAGGAAATGATCTGAAACGGATCCGCTTTAGGTAAATTGAACTCCTCAAAACAACCTCTATGTGTATAATCTTTGAGTTTTTCTTTAGATCAGTATGTGGTGACTAGAACAGAACGAACTTGCATGTCCTGTTTTGAAAACTAACCCTTTACTTGTGTCTTGTTCTGAAAGCCGGGAGATGTTCGACAAGTGGCAGGCTCAACGGTGGTGGGGTGAGAATTATGAAAAAATCGTTGAGCTTTACAATGTACAGAGATTTAACCGCCAAGCTCTTCAAACACCTGTAAGATCCGAGGATCAGGTAAAAAAAAAACACATCCAGAAAGCTCTCTCCTCTCTCCTCCAGACAAGAACCTTATGTGAATCTGGTCTTGTTTTTTTTTTTCCAGTCACAGAGAGATTCAACTTACTCGAAGTTTGAATCAGCGAGAGAGAGCAAAGACTGGACACCAAGACACAACTACAGACCTCCAGGAGTTAATGTACCGCATCATTTCTATGGTGGCTCTAGCAACTATGGTCACCATGGAGGACCTCCAATGGATGCAGCACGAACCACCACTTCTTCAAGAGATGAGCCACCGTCCATGAGCAATGCTAGTGAAATGCAAGCTGAGTGGATTGAAGAAGATGAGCCAGGCGTTTACATTACGATCAGACAATTAACAGATGGGACTAGAGAGCTACGTCGGGTCAGATTCAGGTACAACAAACATCTGAACTAATCATTTAGGTTCAGTTTTTAGTGCTTAAACCCACTGATTACTCTGGTTTCCGGTTTAGTATACTGGTTACCTTAAAAATGAAGCATTAACGAGATTTTCAGTAATTTAAATGGATTATTTAGTATTTAAAATCATATGATTAGTTTGGCCTCCGGATTAAAGTTACCAACGGGATGATGTCAGATATTTTGAAACTCAACATCATACCGTAACTAACCAGATTTTTTGCTATTTTGGTTTAATAAACAGCCGGGAACGATTTGGGGAAGTGCATGCAAAGACTTGGTGGGAGCAGAACAGAGAGAGAATACAAACCCAATACCTCTAGAAACAGAGAAATATGAATCTCTTCATAATCTTTAATTCGATAACTAATTAATCTCCACGACATAACATGAATACACATTTTGCTTATCTTGTTATCTTCTCAGCTTTAAAAGACTATACATAAATCAAATCAATCATCATCGATAATTAAATATTCAAATGAATCCTAGTTGGATAATCAAGTGCATTGTGACAAAACTTGTTTTGAACCATGTTCTAAATTCTACCCTAATTAGTTCATAGTCTTCCAACAACAAATCTAGTTAGTTAACCACATATTCTTTCACCAGAACTTTTGTATAATAACATGAAAATCATTGCATCTTAGAGCACCTCCAACGGTTGGAACCCCGTTGGGGTTCTAAACTTTTTTTTTTCTTTTTTTTTTTTGATTTTTTTAATAAAAAAAAATTAAAAAAAAATGAACTAATCGCGGGCCGCCACGTGTCAGTGGGGCCCGCAAACAGTTCTAGAACCTGGTTCTTAATGGAGGGTTTTTAGAGCTGGTTCTAAAGAAATTGTGGACCTTACACATGTTTAGAACCCCTAAAAGTCCTCTAAGAACCTCCCATTGGAGGTGGTCTTAGTTATCAATGAATTAAGTATTTTCTCTCTATCTATTATATTAAAACAGAGTCCTATTTAAATTTTACCGTGACATGATTTTAATTTGGACCTATTGAATATGTTGTAACTAAAATATATGTTACTTATCTATAATATTAAAACAAAATCCCTCTAAAGATCTTTCCTTTGATTTAATTTGATAATTACAAACAATATAACTCCTATATTTATGCTTAACATAATTAATTAATATTTCAATTCATAATTTATTTACGTCCCATTTCATTTGCACGTTTAACAAGGTTCCTGTTATTTAACATAATTCCTTATATAATTTTAATTTGAGAACATAAATTATAAATTATAAATATAAATATAAATTATCCGCGCAACCGCGCAGGTCAGAATCTAGTTATATGTTTAAATTGTGCATTTCTTACTATCACTCTTTTTATAGTAATTTTTTTTTTTATAATAGAACACAATGATATACATATATGACTATAGTGAAAGATTAACTTTTATGATTTGTATTACGAAATCTACCTATAACCATATTCTAGATTTAGATTAATTTCATCCTAATAATTTATATAGAAAAAGATAGAAACACTAACCTTTAATCTATGCTTTTGATTCACATAACATTTAGTTTGACTTCTCCTCCTTTAGACCTTTCACTTTAGTGATTCTTTAATGGACAATAATCCAATTCTTCCTTATACATTTTTCTTTAGATCTTTTTTATTATATGGTTTTAAAAGAGTTTTTTTGTCATCATAAAATAAGGAGAAGACATCACCCTTATATATATTAATAGAAGGGGTGTCATAAACCAACACAACTCTTCACTCATAACCACCACCAACTATATAAATACATCAGTGTATATTATATATTTATGATCATAAGAGGAAAGATATTCACTTAATAAGGTAAATGAGGGGGTCTATCAATACATCCAAATTCTAATGTCTTTAATCGAAATCGATCCATCACAATGTCGTCTTTAATATTAGAACTCATAACTTTAATGTGAACTTGAACTTTATAACTAAATCAAAAGACACATAGGTCATATAAGAATATTTTATATTCTTACATTCTTCCACTTGACCTTTGTGTCACCTTAATGGTCTAATATCTATAATGCGCACTTTTCATAAAATTCACTTGATCTTTACTAAAATTAGAAATGATCGAATCATGGCGGTTGTATGTCATTTAACCGGTATAGTCCCTTCCATGTATCACTAACCAATTCTAACTTTATATTATCTTTACATGAGAAGAACTTTTATTCTCAAAACCCTACCATATGTTATCTTTGAACCTTAAGTGTATACACATTATTTAATGATAACATATTTACTAAATCAGAAACTTAACTTTAATTGAATTTCTAGGTGTCATAAACCTAATGAGCATTCCATTACTATAATAGCAAGGCTTTGTCTATAATACCCATACATTTTAAATGACCATTGAATGTCTTGGGTGGTAAAGCTTTAGTCTGAGGATCCGCTATCATTACATCCTATCTTATGTGCTCAAATGACACTCTATATTTCTGAACTTCTTCTTTAACAGACAAGTACTTTAACTTAATGTGCTACCATTCATATACTTGTCATCTTTTCAAAAGAAGACAGCTACGAAATAATCACCATAAACTCTCAGTGATTTGGCTATAATTAATATCGACAATCCAAAAGCCTGATATAAATTTTCGCAGCCACTATTCTTGAACTGTGGCCTCAAAACATACTATAATTCAGCCTTAATAGTGGAAGTAGCAATGACAGACTGCTGTCCACTTTCTTTTTTATTGTTCCCTCAATTAATAGGAACAATAGCTAAACGTTGATTTTTACCATCAACATATCCGACATAATCTGAATATGAATATCCAATGAGCCTTAACTAATTATATCTCTTTTATGTAACATGTTCTCATTGGTGCCTTGCAAGTACCAAAGGACATTTCTTTGCAGCGTTTCAGTGGTTGATTCCGAGATTACTTTCATATTGGCCCAACTTTCCAATATCAAAACTGATACCAAGTTGAATACATGCCCGATGTAGTTCTAACTCCAACCACTAATGTCTAAGGAAATCTATCTATATCTTTACGCTCCAATTCATTCTTACTAACTTCCCCCTTCTGAGTTGGAGCTATTTTTACGGAGCATTTTTATTTTATTTTATATCTCTTATAAGGTCTTACTGATATATCATTTATGAGACAAACTCAACAATCCTTGTAATCAATCTCGAAATATTTCTATTCCGATCACATAAGATGTCTCACCCATATCTATCATTTCAAAGTTCTTAGAGAGATACTACTTTACATCATGTAACATGCCTATATTATTTGCAGCAAGCATAATTACATAACCATATAAGACTAACATAGAAAAATCTGCTCCCACTGATCTTAATGTAGATACATAGATCAATCGTCATCTTTATAAAACCATATGACGTGATAGTATCATTAAACTTTAAATACCATTTTCGGAAAGCTTGTCTTAGTCTATATATTGGCTTTCTCAGCTTCACACCATATTTTATTTTTCATAGGGCCATGAAACCTTCATGTTGCTCCATATATATTTCATCATCAAGATCATAATGAGCCACCAGAGCCAAAGCAATCCAAAGAGAATCTTTCTTTAAAACATGAGAGAAAGTGTATTTATAGTCAATGTCATCTTTCGAGGTGAAGTCTTTAGTAACAAGGGGAGCCTTGTATCTTTCAAGGTTACATTTCGAGTCGGGTTTAGTCTTAAAGACCCATTTACAACTAACGGTATTGAAACCATCAGGCAAATCTACTAAGTACTAAATTTTTATCACCCATAGATTTTATCACTTCTTTCTGGCATCAAACCTTTTTCAAAATTGTCACAGGTTCATCGACTATATATTTTAGCTAGTGGGATCAATGCGTCCTCATGTTGTTAGATTGTGTAGAAACAACGAACTCAGGTGCAACTCCAGGCGAAGGAACTTCAACCTGAATTTCATTAATGTCCACCCTTTCACAGTTCACAACTCCCACTAGTTTCACCATTCTCAATTAACCTAACAATATCCTTTTCAACTATTCTCATACTATGGTTGGAACAATAAAATTTCTACCCCTTGATTCTTTCAAGATAGCCAATAAGGATCAAGTTTCTTTTCATGTGAGTTATATAACCTTAATTCTACTAGGTAACCCCGTACACGCAGATGCTTTAAACTAGGTTTCCTTCTCGTCATAGTTCGTAAAGGATCGTAAGAACTACCTTACTAGGAACCATGTTCAGCATATACATTGCAACTCTTAATGTATATATCCACAACAAAAGGGGTAGAGAGAAATTACTTAATATGATCCTAACCATCTTTATAACACTACACCTCCCCCTCTCAACTACACTATTCTGCTGAGGTATATCGGGCATAGTGTATTGTGCACAAATGCATCTATTTTCACATAAAATTTTAAATGGACCAGACCTAGACAACATTCACTATCATTGAATTTTCCTTAAATTCACTACTTCTATCATATCTCACTTCTGTAACCTCTTTTATCTAACTTTCTTTCTAACTCATCATGGAGTATCTCTATGACATCCACAAACTTAGACTTTCATGCAGTAGATAGGTATATCCATATTGTGAATAATCATAAATAAATGTGATGAAATACTTTTTACCACTCCATGAAAGAGTACCAAAATGGCCACATATATTGGTGTGTATTAACTCAAGAAGTTGAGGTGCTTCTTATGGCTATTTCCTTTTAAGTATGTTATGTCTACTTTACCTTAATGTAGATGCTTATATCTAGGTCACTTAAATCCAATTGAGGAAGAACTAAATTCTTAATCAACCTCATAAATTTTTTTCTTTAGAAACAGGACTTAGTCTTGTATACCATAAGAAAGCAAAACCTTCATTAGATGCGGTATGCTTAATGCCTCTACTTACGGCCACCAAGTATTTTAGTAAACGTTTCAACAAGATTCCATTAATACTAAACAAAACTTTAATGTTTACTGTTCTTGTTGAACCAACTTATCTCTTAAGGAAAATCCTTTTAAAGTGTCTCATTTTCTTACAAAAAAGAATATTATATTTCCTATTGGAGTTTACTTTTAGGTACTTATCATTTTTGTTTTTTATTTATCCTTTCTAGTTGGAATTATTTGGTTGCTGCTGACATTTCCAAGACCTATGAAGTTAGCAACTTTTTCATTCATCTTCCTTAATATTCTCTCCTCTTGAATCATCATTGCCTTTAATTTTCTAATGTTCCATTATCTTTATTCGTGTTGTAATTCACCTGGAACTGACTAAACTCAAGAGGTACATAGTTCATGATGAATTGGACCAAGAACTATTCATGCACTTCCATTTCTAAGATCTTGAACTTTGTGGATAGATAATTCACATGCTCATAGATTGATTAAGACCAGTCAAACATTTTCATAGTTAACTTATTTTTTGAGACTTCCTATAGTTGAATTACAACCAACTTTAAGTATGAACACTCCTTAGATCTACTCTATAAATTTCTTCTCATTCTCTGTCTTAGGCATCGATGACTTAACCCTTTCTATCGTCATCAACCTTATTAAGTTCAAACTCAACCTATTAGATTGTCCTCATCTCTTACACACCGAGACTTTTCATATCCGAAGATATCTTTTGAAATGGCTGAAGGTTTCTCATCATCTACTATGGCAAAGTCCAAAGTCCTTACACCCAGTGTAAACCGGATATTTTCGGACCACTTGCCATAACTGAGTGCATTGAATTTTACGGCAGAGTTAACAAATGTAAACACATTTTGATGAAGCTGCAAACTTTTAAACATGCTTACACTTTATTGCTTTGAAACTTTACTACAGATTATATACTTAAACTTTTAAGTTTGTATTTAAGCAACCTCTGGGCAATAATTAAACACAAACACTTTCAATGATGCTAGAATACACTTCAATGAATAATAATTTCTAACTCAAGTCAAATAGTATCATACCTTTGGATATATATACTATCAACTATAGTAAAAGAACATGATTAATCCTTTTCATATTATTAACTATATTCAATGATCCACCTTTGGGTGATCTCCTAGAATGTAGAAAATAAAATAACTGATCACTAAAAAACTTTAAAGCCATTTAGCATCTCTTTAATCATGATCAATCATACAATATTAATTTTAATTATTATAAGTAAATAACAAGATCACTTTGGTGACTAATATGTTATATACTATATAAACATTAAAACACTAATAGGTAAATTTATATTAATATTATGTTAATATTTCATAACATAATTATTTCATATTATGTTAATATTTCACAACATAAATTATCTATTATTTTTCGGAAAAAAATCTATTATTTAAAATGCAGCGGAAGCATTAAATTAAACACATTTTCTATATAATATTTAAATTAATAAAATATTATATACCTAAATGTGTTCCTAAAACTACATAGAACATTTAATCATATAAATAGTTATATGACCATTCTTAATTTTGTTATTTTGTTTATGTGTTTTAAACTATAGGGACATCATACCAAACTGCATTTAACCGAAAAGACACAACACTTGGTTCTTTTTCATGCATTTATGTAGTAACCCTCAACACATCCAGAATTTTAGACCATAATGAATTAATCATTTCACTCATAATTATGAATCCATTGACAGTCATGAATCCACACGAAAGTTAATAATCAAAAGAACTAACTATAATGTCATTTAAGGTAAGAATCAATAAAACAACAAACTTGGTTATAAATGTAACGCGGAAACAATAAAGAAAATATCTGAAAGCAAAGAGAGTCAAAATCATCGTCAACGGAATAAAAAAATCAGCAGCAATTTAAAATCTAAAGGAAAAACACCCAAATCAAAAATCTTAGAAATTCTTGGTGAATAATCAAAGTCACATATACACCATTAATATAAAATAATCAAGCAAACACACAAATATAGGAAGAAGAAGAAATAGAGAGAAGAGAAATGCATACGAACTAGAGAAATGACAACGTTTGAGGGAAACCATAAAAAACTGTGTCAATGAATGAATTGAAGATAGAGATTTTAGATTGAGAAATCGAGAAGAAGAAGAAGTGTCTTTCGCGAAGAGAAGAATCTAGGTTTTGTTGATACGACGGCATGAACAATAGTCGTCGTCGAATGAAGTCGTCAAAAGAATTGGAAGCGTGATTTTTCTTTTTAAATCAAGGACATTTATGTCTTTGATTCTATTAATGAATGTTATATTTGTGACATTTATTTTAAATGACTAGTTTTGAGACAAAAACTTAATTAGGGCTATATAAGAGAATTGCCCTAAAAAAATCATGCTATTATTTTGATTTTATAACCGTTAATAGTTTTGTTGATCGTATCTTTTAAAGATACATACATGGTATTGTATATTGATGACAAATATTCATCGTTACTTCGCTAGAAGATATTGTTGTACTATCTTATTGTAATAAGAGTGTCGTTTAGTTTATAATAATAAAAATAAAACTGTTACATGATGGCTTATCGTCATGTTTACGATCTTAGAAATTTTAATCCTATTTATATTAATATGAACATATCAAAAAGTATCCGTCTCACTTATTTTCACATTTTCTGAAAGTTGAATTCTAACAAGTGCAACATATAAGAGAGATTTAACATGCATGCTGAATTTTTTATAAAACCATTATAAATTTAAGGATTTTTAGTAATTAAATCTGACAACCAAAGATGAATCGTAAAAAACAACCATTAACTAAAAATCTTATGAAATAAACCTTCAACCTTAATTTTGTTAATGTATGTGATCCTCTATCTATAAGACCGTGACGGAGAATGACATATGTTAACAGTTTATAAGTTGAGGATTTATAGTGTTAAAAAAACTTAGCTGAAGTGTTTTATTCCAATTCCAAAATAATTGAGTGTTTCAATACTAAAAATCATTAAATGTTTTTAAAATTATTATTATCATTTATGCGTTGTTAAAAAAAATAAAAATTGATTTGTAAGCCTTTAAAACTAATTTATAAATCTTTATTCATAATTTTGTCAATTCTATAACTGATTTATAAAGCTTCATAAATATTTTAATATTTTTATAAATGATTAATAAGATTTCATATATTAATTATTCTTGACACTAAATGAAAAGATTGACTTCATGAATTAATTATCGTCGACATTAATTAACACTTAATACAACTTATTTTTTTTAATTATTTGTATTTGACAATGACAATATAAGACACACATTTCTTATATCGTTATTGTCAAATATAAAATAATTTAATATTTTTAAGTTATACTAAGTTTTAAGTAGTGTTGATAATTATTAATTTTAGATTTATAAATTAGTTTTATAATAAAGTCATGTATAAATATTTATAAATTAGATTTATAAATTAGTTTTAAAAGATTATAGATCAATTTAAAACAATGACAAAGTGGTAAGAGTTTTTTTTTAACTTTTTTTTTGGTGATAAAAGTCTTAACTATATTTGAACCATAAGAAAATCGCTCAATTAAGTTTTTAATATTATAAACCATTAACTTATAAACCGTTAACATATGTAACTACCGTCACGGTATTTTAGACGAAAGGTAACAGATGTTAACATAGTTAAAGTTAAGGATTTATTTTATAATTTTTTTAGTTAAAGGTTTATTTTACCATTCATCTTTAGTTGAGAGGTTTAATTATAAAAAAACCCTAAATTTAAACGATAAAAGACTTATGCACCTGGCATTTTCCACACTTCCTTAAATCCGCCCTTACTATGATGCTATTTTGGCTCTTTTCTTCTGTTTGGGTAATAAAAATTACCAAAATCAGTATTTATTCTAAGAAGAATTCGTCAACATGCAATTGTCATGCGGTATAGAATATACAGTACATTGGAACTTCATATTTGCTTATAAACAAATACAAACTAGAGTTCTCAAATAAGCAAACCATAAACATTCTGGAGAACAATCTCTCATCAATGGCTGGTATTACTGTTCGGACACAAACCACCATCTTAAACATTGAAGATGGTAGATCCGGTGGTGATTCCCGGTCACCAGATTCTCCCTGTCCTCTTATATCCATATCCTTCGTTCAAAAGGTAATGATATGCTTTCTTAATTTTAACGAGGACATTGATTAGTCGCATTCAAGATTAAACATATATCTATTAATAATAGCAATCCCAATTAATTCTAAAGGTTGTGAACTCTTACTACAAATATTGTATCCTTTTAGAATATTTTTTTTTTCGAAATGATGTGTCCATTCAAAATATATTGTGAAAATGTGTCTATTCAAAATAATTTGTAAAAATACTATTTTAAATAATTATTTATAATTTAAAAAGATGTATTTATTCATATATTTATTTTTGAAAAGATGTGTCTATTGAAAAAATATTTTAAAGGTGTCATTTTAAATAACTACCTATTAGTTGAAAAGTTGTGACTATTCATTGAGGTTTTTTCCCGAAATTATGTGTCCATTCAAAATATATTGTGAAAAGATGTGTCTATTCCAAATAATTTGTAAAATAATTATTTATAATTTGAAAATATGTAATTATTCATATATTTGTTTTTGAAAAGATGTGTCTATTGAAAAAATATTGTGTGCCATTTTAAAATAACTATCTATTAATTGAAAAGTTGTGACTATTCATTTAGGTTTTTGAAAATCTATAAATAATTTATGTCCCTGTGTTTCTGAAAATAAAATTTTCACAAATCTAAAAAATAAATGGTGAAGAGAAAAAGTTCTATGCAGTTACCCGGTTATAAATTTTTAGAAGATATTCAAATTTTTAAAAGACACAATCCCAATTAATTCCAAAGGTTGTGTATTTTAGTTTAAAACTGAAATTAATTTTCAAAAGTTGTCAATTTATTAAATAATATATATTTTTAAATTTTGTGACTTTTCATTGTAAATTTAAAGGCTGTGTCTTTTCATTATAAAAAATAATAATTTTAAAAAGATGTTAAAATACTAAATAAGTGTCTTTGTAATAATACATATTAATTTTAAAAGTTGTGTCTTTTCATTATGCAATAATATATCTTTTAATAATTATGTGCATATTCAAAATAAATTGTAAAAGTACTATTTTAAATAATTACTACAAAACTTGAAAGTCATGACTATTAATATAGATTATTATAACTGTTTGTTCGCACCATTATGATAATAATATATTTACACCCTTTGGATACGCCACGTTCGCACATTTTCATTGACAACTCTTTGGATACGGCACGTTCGCACCCTTTCAGAAATGGCACATTTTCACCGTTCAGATACGATACGTTAGCACCCATTCGACACGAAATGTTCGCATCCCTTCGAACACAAAATGTTGGCACCCCTTCAGACACGAAATATTCGACCCCTTCGGACACGAAATTTTGCACTCTTTCGGACACGAAATGTTCGCACCTCTTCAGCCACAAAATGTTCGCAACTCTTCGGGCACGGAATGCTCACACCTTTTTGATCACCAATTTTTCACACCTTTTAGATCACAACATGTTTGCACTTCTTAGGTGATGATCCATTCGCAACCTTTTGGTTAAAGACTCGTTTGCACCTCTTCAGTGATGACTTGTTCGCACCCTTTGGTGATGACATGTTCGTACCTATTAATAATAGCAATTTCAATTAATTCCAAAGGTTGTGTCTTTAAGTTTAAAACTAAAATTAATTTTCAAAAATTGTCAATTTATTAAATAATATATGTATTTTTTAATTTCATGACTTTTCATTATAAAATTAAAGGTTGTGTCTTTTCATTATTATTATTTTTAAAAAAGATGTTTATATATCCAACAAATGTCTTTTTAAAAATACATATTAGTTTTAAAAGTTGTGTCCTTTCATTATGCAATAAGATGTCTTTTAATAATTATGTGTATATTCAAAATAAATTGTAAATATTATTTTTAAATAACAACTATAAATCTGGAAAGTCATGACTATTCATATATATTATTATGACCATTTGTTTGTACCATTATGGTAATAATACATTTTCACCATTTGGTGATAATACGTTCGCACATCTTCATTCACAAAACATTCGCACCTCATTGGATACAACATTTTTGCAATCTTTCGAAAATGACACGTTCACACCCCTTCGAACACGGCACGTTACCCCTTACACACGAAATATTCGCACCCCTTTGGACACAAAATGTTGGCACCCCTTCGGACACGAAATGTTAGCATCCTTTCAGATATGAAATGTCTGCACCCCACGAAAAGTCTGCACCCTTCCAGACACGAAATGTTCACACCTCATCGGCCACGGAATGTCCGCACCTCTTCAGCCACAAAATGTCTGCACCTCTTCGGCTACGAAATATTCGCACCTCTTCGGCCACGAAATGTTCGCACCTCTTGGCCACCAAATATTTGTACCTCTTCGGTCACAAACATGTTTGCACTCCTTAGGTGATTATCCATTCACAACCTTTTGGTCATCGACTTATTTGTACCTCTTCGGGGATGACACGTTCGTACCGTTTTGGTAGTGACATGTTCGCACCCATTTGGTGACAATCCGTTCACACTTATTTGATCGTGATATGTTCGCACCTCTTTGGTGACGATATATTCAAAACTCCGTACCTACGTGGTTCAATAACTAATGTTATGAAAATATACAAATTTTTATTATGAAAAAGTTTAATGAAAAGATTCACCGATTAATTTTCTGAAAATATACAATTCTTCGATAAATAAACATGATTTTTGTGAATGAATTTTTAAAAAGTTTATATTATGAAAGAGTTTAATGGTTAAACTTTTTATACAACTTTTCTATTATGAAAAAGTTAATGAAAGAATTTAATTGTTAAGTTTTTGAAAAAAATATAACTTATCAAAGAATAAACATATTTTTTGCTTATGATACTATGATATCATACTCAAAATTCTAAATAAAATCTTTGCTATTAGATTAAAGATTACGAATAAAATTCACCATTAGTTTTAGTTTTAAATGACATCATCATTTTTAATTGACATCATCGTTTAGATGAAATAGTTTTGTTGTTGGTGATTATATTATTATTGAATAACCAATGTCATATTTGGTGATGAATCATGGTAACTCTTGTTGATTGTACTATTTGTTGTCAAACTATTATAACTTTTGGTGTTAATTATTACAATTATTAGCTTACCATTGTGATGGTTGGTTATCAACCATTGCAATTGTTGGTTTCAACCGTTACTATTTTGGTTATTAATCATTGCAGTTTTTCGTAATTTATATAAGACGTTGTGGCCATTAATGAATCACAACTAGAAAATCACAAATAGTGTAGAAAACATAGAGATTCATTCTTAAATGATTTTCAAATAATTTTTGAAGAAACACTTATAAACTGAAGAGTTTTATTTGTTATTTTTGTATCTTAGCCTAAGGTTTAAATTTTTGATCGAAAAACTGATAAAATTTTAGAATATTTATATTTTAATATCATTTTATGATATATATTATTATAATATTTAATATGACATATTTTTTTATAGAATAAGTTCCCGTGCGATATCGCACGGGTTCTTTGCCTAGTTTTAGTAACAAAAGAGTTTAAAATATATATGCACGTTCCGTTTTGAATTTGGTTTTACTACATTCAAATTGGAAGTATATAATCAAACCGAATTAACGTCTATACAGGATCGGTTCGGTAGAATTTTTGTTTCTATTACGTAGTTTAAAAGAGTTTAATACATTGTAAATATTATATTGAAAACGAGCAGACAACATTGAACTGAAACTGAGTTTAGTTAAAGTTATCGTATGTGATAAAATTGAATTTTCTTTTTTAATAAACTTAAAATTGAGTTTTATTGTTATATAATTAAAATCGTATTGTTGTATATTCTAGTTGCTTGGCGAGTTTGTGGGCACATTCTCTCTGGTATTTGCCGGGTGCTCAGCAATCGTGGTAAATGATACGCACGATAAAGTGGTGACACTTCCTGGCATAGCTTTGGCATGGGGTCTAACCATAATGGTTATGACCTACTCAATAGGTCATGTCTCCGGTGCACATTTCAACCCTGCTGTTTCCATTGCGCTGGCTTCTTCTAGAAAGTTTCCTCTTAAACAGGTGACGAAATAACCATACTATCAAATTTAGAGTTTTATACGACATGATTCGGTGGACGAAATAACAAGATATGATTTACGTGATCTACATCATACATTTATACTTATGATAACATTTTTTATTCACCCATAATGGATCAAACTCTCTCTCTCTCACTATATATATATAGGTTCCAGGGTATATTGCCGCTCAACTTCTCGGATCAACCTTAGCGGCCGAATCTCTCCGGCTCGTGTTCCATCTGAACAACAACGTTTGTAGCCTCAAAGGCGATGTTTATGTTGGAACACACCCTTCAGGTTCCAACACGGCGACGTTCCTAGTGGAATTCATTGCTACATTCAACTTGTTGTTTGTTATTTCGGCTATAGCTACTGATAAACGAGCCAACAGATCATTCGCTGGCATTGCTATTGGTGCAACCGTAGTACTCGACATCTTGTTCAGCGCGTACTTATATCGAAGTCCATTAGAATATATTTTACAAAGTGTTTTTTTTTTTTTTTATGATTGTTAATGCTTGGGTTTTGATAAAACGATTAGGCCAATCTCGGGAGCATCAATGAATCCAGCAAGAAGCTTGGCGCCTGCTTATATATGGGGATGTTATAAGAATTTATGGTTATACATGGTTTCACCGGTTATCGGAGCATTGACAGGTGCATGGACTTATAATATGTTACGGTCTACAAATAAATCATATGGTGGGATAATACGTCCAAACTGTAATAAAGTTTCTTCGAACGATCCCCAAGAAGCAAATCAAGATGATTTTTGTGTTCTTCGAGTGGTTGATCCGGATAACCGGAAACTTTTCATACTTTCATCCCCCACTGACATTAACGATACATGTAATGTAACATGCAAGTTGGCGTAAAAGATAGATGTGTTGTACCAATATTTCATATGAGTTGGATTTATCGGCCATATGCAAAAATTGAATAAAGTTGTTTTGAAATCATAGGCAAATATGTTGTATGGTAAGTGGAATAAATTTTAACAAAAATATGATGGGCCAAGTAAGCTTTTTGAGAAAATTCAAACTAATGCGAAAATACATAAATTTGAGAAACTTCTCTCTAGTATATATATAAGAAATTTTATTAGTGTGTATGCTATACAATCGTAAATTGTATGCTATACAATCGTGGATTGTATGCTATAAAAATAACATCTCCATATTTATTTTATAACTTTCTTTGAAAACAAAAAAAAAATAACTTTCTTTCTCACTTGGAGTTGGTCCATGCTTCTTGGGAGAGTTTGTGTTCCTCAAAATTTTCATTTAACATTTGCTTTCAGCTTCAAGGCTTTTACTTTATCTTATGTGTGAATCATTATTTATGTGATGATCTTTTTTATCATCCATTTCCGTTGAATTTATTTGTTGTAAGGTAAGCCATTCTCACTCTCGTTACGGTTAACTAAATTTCCTAATATGATTATTGAGATAGTTTGTATGGAACTATATTCTATTTTTACCCAAGACGTGATAGTCTAGTGGTAGTTCCTTGGCCGAGAGGTCAAGGGTTCAAACTCCCTAGGCCACGATTTGGGGAGGTGTGTCCAGGGCCGTAAAAGGTACAGACAAAGGCTGGCACCGGGCCTAGGTGGTGGGGCGTAAGCCCAACACCTGGTTAATCAAAAAAAAAAAAAAAAAAAAAAAAAAAAAAAAAAAACTATATTCTATTTTTACTTTGGTGGTATAAATATTTTGATTTGTTTGTTTATTTGTAAGTCAACAAGTTTCACTTATAATCTTATGTGATTATTGTGGAGATGTTTATATTGCATCTCTTGTAAAAACTGTGAAAGTATATACTTTTATTTTTATAATAATATTACAATTATAGATGATCTATTTAATTCACTCGTAACTTTATTTTAATTTTCTAATTTATTTGGATACATTAACCTTAAAACAAACTTTATTTTTTTTTTATGTTGAACTGTTAAAACTATTTATCAACAAAAGAAAATGTTTAGAAACTTTTGTTTTTTTACATTGTAAACCCAAAAAAAAAAAAAATTACTCATAGAAATTAAAATGAGGTCAGACCTCTGTTTCGTTAAGAAGAAACAAGCGTTAAAGGATAAAGCTTATTAACAGTAGTGACCCTCAAATTTAGAAGACTGGAAACAAAACTGAAAAGGACTGCCTTGGGAATGGAACTTGAGATATATATCAGCCCAAATATACGCGTTTTACCAATAGATCAATGGAAATTTTATGACCATAGGACTGAAATTAGGGCTCGAAGCCAGTGCTTCTTCAACTTCCCCTCAGGGCCGGTACTGTTATTAAGATGAGACTTCCATCCAGGCTTCCTCTCCTTCACCTCCATTTGGTTCATGCCTTAGAGAAGGGAGACTATTATGAATCTTTGTTATGATTGTATGTTCTAGCCTAAAGTCTGAACCGAATTTGGGAGTCGATGATGTCTTCTGCTATTACTCTCCCTCCATATCCAGTATATTTCTGCTTGGAAATCCATTTTCAGAAGTGTAGAGTCCAATTTTGTTAGCCGATTTCTACTCGAAGTATTAATTGTTATTGTCCAATCTGGACTGATTCTCGAGTTTCATTAGGCTCACCACAAAATAGATGGGCCTGAGAGCCTCCCCAACTTCCCATAAAAAAAAAAAAGGATCTATTGCATTGGGATGACTTCGTGAAACGACACCAACTTGTATCAAGGCATTGCCAATCTGACATTATGAATTTGAGCCCAAGTGGTTTTTGTTATGAATTTGCTTTTATAATTATCATGGTCTTGCTTCCATGGAATCCGATCAAGACCAGTGTCAATAGCCGGAATTGGAATATGTCGAACTTGAAAATGAAGGAGATTGAATGCTCTTGTTCTACTCCTACGCAACCTCTAAGATTTTATTTCACTTCATCAGCTACCTTTGTGTTTCTCTGGATACCAAGCTGATGAGGACCTACTTCAGCTGATAACCGGATCAGAGGACACAAATTTGACCAACTATCTTTCCCGAAGAAGAAGGTAGATAACCCATCCCAAAACTCTGTTTTTTTTGAACTGTGATGCAAAAGGTTTAAAGCTTGAGGAGTTTCATTCACATCCAGGAGCCTCAAGAAGGTGATTCATAGATATCCCAGACAGATTTTTCACGAAGAAGAAAACGCCGCATCCATGGTACCCAGAGAGATGCATGGACAATTACGTACTAAGCAGTCTCCATATAAGTTTCAGTGCAAAGACTAGAGAAGCCTGAAGGAGTTTTCTTATCCCAAGCCTCTTTTTTATTTAGGTACTTCAAAATCATCCCATGACATTGTTTTCTCTGGTAATAAGCGTAGGAGTATCTGAGCAAAGACAGGCATCACATATCTTATCTATCGTTGCAAAACAGTTTTTTTTTGGCAATCTAAACGCCGATATCTAGAAGTTCATAATACTTGAGATAATATTCCTAATAAGCTGAAGCCCTCCAGCATACGGAAATTTCTTGGCCGACCAGATTAGTAAGAGAGACCGTATCTTATCCACCAAAGGTTCATAGTCAGTCTTGTTAACGTTTTTCATTGTTTAGGGTTAACTAAGATACCGTAGCAACAATGTCTCGATCCACATATAAAGGGTAGTAGCACGCTCTTGGAGATTATGATGAGTCCTACCATCCATGTACAGAGCTGAACTCGACATATTTATGGTCAAACCTGATTCACCTTCAAAACCATTCAGCACACCAACCACCCCATCAAGAGACTCAGTCGAACCATCCATGAATATTATCATGTCATCCGTAAAGCTAAAATGGGTTAAATCGACATCTTTATACTTAGGATGAAAACCAATCACATTTTCCCTACTTGTCTTGTTCAGTCTGTAAGAAAGGACATTTATAGCTATAACAAACAATAACGAAGAGAGAGAACAAACCTTTCTAAGACATTTGTTGCTGGTTAAGAAGCCCTTGAACTCCCCATTTATACTGACCAAGAAGGAAGCTGTTGAAATGCATATATGGAATCTCTTCTCTGTGATAATCATCGAAGGTAGAGAACATCAATCAATAGTTGATGATTTATGGTTTCAGTCGGGTGGAGTGCATCGGGGTTTTGGATTGAGTGAAACTCGATAGGAATCTTTTTTGATTTGAGTAATTTCGTTGGAGTCGGTCTGTAATCAAGACTCTATTCCCGTGTTTCTGGTGATTAATATAATAGTTATTATTATAAAAAAAAACCAAAAAAAACAAACAGCAAAATCAGGAACCTACACAATATAGGGAAAAGACATGACTGCAACTCAGGAGAGAAGAATAACGTAACAATAATGAAAAGACGAACAAATATAAACAAAGGTAAACACTCATGAAACTTTCATTACCTAAATACACTATTTAGGTTTAGAAGGATTAATGTCAACAATACCAAACCTGATAAATATGGATAAAACTAAAAGAAGCTACAATCGGATGATGCGAATAACCAATATCATGATGCCTGGAGATTTTTAGAAATGGGAGAAGAAAAGAAAACAATAAACGTCATAGTGCGTAGCATTTTAGTGAAGTATATGAATCACATTAAAATACTACACATACATAATTGTTCTTGCAGGTTCAATGTCAAGAAACAGAATGAGGTAGTTGAGAACAAAACGAAGAGGATACTTGTGTGCATAAGATTAAAGGCTTCCACGAAAATGTCCAATCAGTATCTTGTACGTTTCTAATGTATGGATTTCGTGGAAACAAAAAGAAAGATTTCATAATTAAATTATGATGTAGTTCAATGTGTTAATCTACAAACAAGAGAAATGTGAGGTATTTTAAAATTGTGTACACATGCAAATATAATAAAAGATAGGAATACCATAATCAAAAAGGTAATGAGAATTGATTCTTACAAATAAGTGAAGCGACAAAGGTTAAGCATAGTTTAACAACTGATCAATAAAGAGTAGAAGAAGATTGAGAGATCGATAAATTATCGATAGAAAAAAAAACATGAACAAAAAACTTGACTAAAGGAACATCAAAACAATAGTTTTTTTGTGTGAACCCCATCAAAACAATAGCTAAATAACTATTAAATGCAAAGAAACCCCGCGTTTGCGCGACTATGACAATCCTACTATTTTAAATAGTCCAGTTACATAATGAAAAATTACTATAACAATAAAACAACTAAATTAAAGTTGTAGAAAATATTTTTAAACATCAGTTACATAATGCAGAGCCCGTCCTAACTTTTTGGTGATCACAAGCGATAGAAAAAAAAATGCTGAATACATTTTTACTATCACCTTCATTCTTATATCTATTTTCATACTCATTCTTATTTATGTTCAGATTCACATTCATATTATATTTAACCTCATCAGTGTTTATATTATTTTCTTCCATAGTTTCGATGGTCTCATCTTCTAAAAACTCATCAAATTTAGGAATTTTAGTTTTTTTTTTAACGTACATGAACGTGAAATTGACTATAAATTTTGTTAATGCTTCTTCTCTTTCTTTTCTTTCCTTTTCAATACCTCCAATCTATTTTTTAATTATTTTTGAGGACATCTTTCTGCATGATTGAAAAAACCATTAAGTGACTATGCTATCAATAAACACATGAATAATCACGAGAGAATTATCAATTAGTGGTTTTTCCAATCATGCAGAAAGATGTTCTAAAACATAATTAGAAAACACATGGGAGGTACTGAAAAATCAAGAAAAAAAGAGAAGAAACATTAACAAAATCTCTAGCGAAATAAATGTTCAAGTACGTTAAAAATCTTGGAACTCCTAAACGTGATTAGATTTTTGAAGATGAGACCATCAAAAAAATGGAAGATAATAATATAAACATTGATGAAGATAAATAGAATGTGGATGTGAATGAGGACATAAATAAGAATGCGTGTAGAAATGAATATAAGAATGAAGGTGGCAAAAAAAATGCCAAAATAGAATAGAAAAACAAGTACATTATCTATTTGCCATAAATCTTTTTTTGTTAGATTTGGACTTAGAAACTCTTAACAAAATTTAATAATTCATATCAATTATTTTAAGAGTCAGAAATATATGAAAAATATACAAAATGTATATAAACAAGAGACAATCATATGAAAAGTATTTTGGTCATTCAAATATTAGTGGAACTCAATTTTATATTTTGATCTACCGATGGTAGAAAAGGTTATTTACGGTCTACGGCCACTTAGATTGGCTATTCTTCTAACTACGGGAATATCTGCTACTAGCAAAATTATAAATTTAACAATAGTTATAATTCTACTATTGTAGAATAAACACGGCTACCACTTTATTTATTTCTGAACTACGATAGACAGAGAGAAAATGAAGAATCTGCCATGAATCAATACCCTACCATATTATAATTACTAATCTACTAAAATAGTTTATCATACCGTAGAGGATTTACAAAAAAATACTTAAACTACCGTTTTTTCTATATTCTACGGACAACATAATGTATGTTCTGCCAGTTTCGAAATGTATATTTTCCGTAAATATCTCCAAATCTGTTAAGAGAATATATTATAAATCTTATTTTCTAAATTTTGTGTTTCCTAAGTTCATTTAAAAAAAAATAGTCTTCTTCTAGCAACACACGATCCTTGAAAAAAAAGCTTGTAACCACCAAACAAATTTGATCTCTTGTTGAAGAAGATGCATATCTATGCCTTTTGTGGGGTTTGGAAATTTGATCCCCTTACAGGATGGGGATTTGCGGTTGATAAGAAGAAACGAGGAAGAGTATTGGTTGTGGAATTGACAAGTTCCTTTGAATATCTAAGAATTATGGCTTTTGAAGATTTTGGAATTGACCAAAAAAATGTCGAGCTTGAGTTAAGCTATTTACCTATGGAGTTAATCAGTTCAATAGATTGTCCCCCAATTATCATTGACAATGATCGGCAAGTCAAAAGTTTTCTTACATATATACGTGGAAAAGCTTCGACAAGGTTATGTATGTCTACTTCACCTATCAATGGAAACAGCGACAACATTGAATTGGATAAGGGGGATTCTAACTTGTGTTTCAGTGAGCAAGGTGAACCTTCCTTGTTTTCACCCCGAGATGATATTGATTGTTCATCTGAGTCGAATAAAGATGTTGAAGACAAAGGAAACTCGAACGATTGGGAAGAAGATGCTGGTGTCGAGTTAACCGGAAAAGAAGAAGATAGTGGAAAGAGTGTTCGGTTTTCTTTGACTGATGTTGTGAAGAGGGATAAAACATTTGAAAACAAATCAAAGTTGAAAGCAACATTGGAAATGTCAGCAATGAAGGATAACTTCGATTACAAGGTTGTGAAATCAGATAGAAAACTTTGGTACATCCGATGCGTTGACAACTAGTGTAAGTGAAGTGTTCGTGCTGAGGGGTTATCAGGATCCGCATATTTCATATTCTAAAAATATGTGACGGATCATACATGTGTTGCGTCAAGTATGAATAATGGGGGTCGGACAGCTTTTACAAAAACTATTGGGAGTCTAATAATGCATATGTATAGTGATGTCAAAAAAGGTCCCAAAACTAATGATATCATACAGATTATGAGAATGGATCATGGATGCGAGATATCAAAATCATTAGCATGGGATGCTCGTGAGTATGCAATTAATATGGTTAGAGGTATTCCCGATCAGAGTTTTGGAAAAAATCTGAAATACTTGCACATGCTGAAAGAAGCTAATCCAGGAACACACACCTTTTATGAAACCGATGTTGATGGTAAATTCAGATTTCTCTTTGTCTCGTTTGTCAATAAGTACGAGGTTTTTACACAGCCATGCGAAAAGTTGTTGTTGATGGGAAATTTTTGAAGAGAAAATACAAAGGAGTATTACTTCTTGCGACAACTTTAGATGGAAACTCCAATTTGTATCCTATTGCATTTGCGGTGTCGACTCATAAAATGATCGTTCTGGGATTGGTTTTTCAGACAACTAAAGGTTGTTGTTCCGGATGAGCGTTCTTTTCCTTTTGTGTCAGATAGAAATAACTCACTTTGTAAGGGGCTTAAGAATGTGTATCCTCTTTCTCAGCATGGAATTTGCATTCACAATTTGTTGAGTAATGTGGTCACAAATTACAGAGGAAAGGGAGTGGTTGGATTGATTGCAAAAGCTTCCAAAGCTTATAGAGTTATCGATTTTCAGAAGCGCTTCTAAGCTGTGTGCAATATTAGTCCAGCCATTGGAAACTATTTAACAAAAGCAGATGTTTCGAAGTGTGCTCGCTGTCAGTTTCCAGGCTCCAGGTATGACATCAGGACTACAAACCCGACTGAATCAATAAACTCTGCTTTGCGTTCACCAAGAGAGTATCCAGTCATTCCTTTGTTGGATAGCATCAGAGAAAGGCTTACCCGTTGGTTCTTTGAACGCCGCACAAAATGCTGGAAACACTCAAAACCATTAACTATTGCCATAGAGAAAAAGATAGATAGACTGATTATGAAGGGTAAAACATTTCTTGTCCAGCCAGTTAATAAGAATCTTTTTTTGGTTCGTGGAGATACAATCGATTGCCTGGTTAATTTGGAAAGAAGAATCTGCTCATGTGGGAAATACGACCTACTTAAAATCCCACGTAGACACGTAATCAAGGCTGGTTTAACAGTTGGCCGACCCCCATCCTCACTAACGGATGACATGTACATGACTTCCACTTGGAGAACAACTTATCGAGAAACCATCAATCCAATAGGTGTTCCTCAGGATAGTTGGGTTGTTCCAGATAATGTTTAGAATGCTAATGTGCTACCTCCTAAATCAGGAAGGAGAGCAGGAAGAAGAAGAAAACGCAGATATGAGACAGCTGAAGACAAGATCCGTTCATTGCAATGAGCTCAAGAAGCAAAAGGCGCAAGTGCAGTCGATGTGACGAATCGGGACATAACAAGGCTACATGTGACAAAACTATTTAGTCATGTCTTTGTTTTGGATTTTCTTGTTTTTCATTATCGTGTCAGTTACTTGATTTATTTGTTTTTCTTGCTTCTGGAATTTCTTGTTCTTCGATATGGTTTACTTGATTTATGCAATCATTCCTTGATGTTCCAAATGTTATCTGTTGATTATAAGTAATAAATTGTGAAGTGAAGATGATTATAATAAGCCAACTATTGTAAACATGAAGTGAAGGTGATTATAATAAGCCAACTATTGTAAACAAGAAGCAATTGAGTGTATATTAGTCGATCATAATGAAAACAATACTGCAAACTTAAGCGATTCTGAATACATCAAACTCAGAAAACAAGCAACCAATAACTAGAACTTGCTCAGACAGTAAGAGAAGTCCATATTCCTACGAGTTCTCCTACAAATAGCATAGCCACCGTAGCAATCTTTAGCTTATGTTTCATCTCCTGTGCAACTCTAGCAATCTCCAAGTTCACCTTCTCTTTGATCTTTTCCGACATCTCATGTTCAACTCTAACCATCTCGGACTTCACCTTTTCCATAACCCTCTCTTCAAATTTAATAATCCATTCAGAAACCCTCTCATCTTTCTCATCCACCATCCGTATCTCGTCAAGCAAAGCTTCATCAATCCATTTAAATAGATGATTCTCAGTTTTTCTCTATCGCAATAGAAACAAAAATAAGTCAGTATTGTATTTTGAACTGTAAATCTAAGTGATATAGTATGGTTTAACCTGCAACACAAAATATAAACATGGACTAACATCTATTGTGATTTCGCATCGGTTGAACCGTCGATACCTATTCTCCGAGTCGAAGAACCAAAAGTGGTTATGCCCTCGCCACACCAACATCTTTTAGGCACACCATGAGTCGAGTTTAAGGGAAAACAAGCAGAAGAAGTTGACGAACTGGTCATTGTGATTTTGTTTCAAGATTCCTAGGAATTACAGAGAAAGAACCCTAATCCCCTTTTCTCTCTACTTTACTTTCTTAAGTTTTGACAACTGAAAAGAAAATACGTGTTTGGGCGTGTGTGGATTCGGGTTTAGGGTCGGGTTTTAAGAATTTTCGGATGGGCAAAGTGGGTATAAACTGTAAATGGTTATACTTTGTAACACTTATATTGGCTGCTAAAATACCACACCCTAATACACTAAAATCAACATCTAAGAACTATATGAAAACAAAATTCAAAATACTAATTTGTATAACTTAATAATCTAAACTATAACTCAATAATCTATAAAATGGTCATGTTAACATACTAAGTTTTAAATTGTTAAACAAAAAATCTTATTCACTCTTTATGTGATTTAGGGTATTGTATTGGAACCCTATCTATTTTAGAGTTTAGTTTAGGGTATGATTCCAAGCTAGTTTAGGATTTAGGGTATGATTGTAGCTAGTTTAGGATTTAGGGTTTATGGTATCAACCCTGTCTATTTTAGGTTTTAGTGTATGAACCCTATCTGATTTAGTTCCTGAAAGTTATTCAAAAAACAGTAAAATAGCGGCAACACAACAATTCCATAAGAATAAGAGTAATGTACAAAACAACATGTCAAACCCAAAGATGAAACAAACTAGAAATCTAAGACATGATCAAGAAAAACCAACATTGTTATTCAACCGAGATCTATAGCTTTCCCTGGAGCACGCTTTGGAGCCTTGAATGTTGACATTCGGTACTGCAAGACTTCATCATTTGCTGCTTTCCAGAGATCGTATGCGATCTTATGTCGAGCTTCTTGGATGTTCTCTTCGTTCAGCAAAGAGAAATCTAAGCCAAGTACGTGAAACTCTATGAACTTTAAAGCATATTCACCACAATCGCAACAACTCTTGTTTAGGTCACGCATCGGGACATATGAAACAATATACTGTTTCACATTGAAATCTTTCTTCCTTTATGTTGACTGAACATCCTTGACAATTCGTGGAATAAGGATGGCGAATGCTTCCACCGTCTTCGTGTTCCTCATACCCTCACAATCGAAGACCTCAACTGTTTGGTTCACAAGATTTACGCACATAGAGATCCAGTGGTTTTTGTTGACAAAAACTGGGACGTAGAGACGATCGATATCAACATCCCATACTAAACCTGTTCTTCCATGATATGGAAGGTCACCTCTTCAATAATCGAGAAGAACTTCATCGAGTTTGTACCCTCTTTTGTTCCCCTGAAACTTCCCGTTGACTGAGATGATAGTATTACTAAACAAACAGCTCATAAAAGCCACTCGGTCTGGCTTCCATCGACGCAACGTGGTTTTTTCCTGAAACAAATACATCATGGCGTCTATGTCCTGAAAAGGACATTACATATTTATGAGCTAAACATACTTAGTTTTGAAAACCACCAATAATATAATATAGATGTAAACTTACAAAGTTCTCGAACCAATGACCAGGCCCAATTATACGCGAACATAAGGTTGCATCAAAAGTGGATGGCCCAATCTGAAGTCGACTGTAAAGAAGAAGCATTAGTGTTATAAGCCAGAATCGAGAAGAACTAAAAATTACTTACTTGGGATTTAAGGACCATTCATTTAGTTTCGTCCATTTGTCATCTGGAACAAAAACCAATGCATAGTCGCTATCTTTGCAACGGACTTCTGCTGTGTCACTATCAGTCAAGAATGGACGCTTAAAGTCCTCTCTCCGGAAATAAGTCATAGGTGTGGCAAATTCTTTAGAAACTTCCGATTGCTTGTCTTGAGAAGAATCAAAACCTTTTACATTAGACTCTTGTGTAAGGTTGCCAATAATCTTCTGTAAGTGCTCTTGGGTTCCTAAATTGGCATCTAAGGTTCCAAATAAGCTCCCAAAAATATCAGACACTTCTGAATCCTTGTTATAAAAGAAAAAACACAAAAATTAACAATTTAAAACATATATATTACAAACCGCAAGAACACTACATCATCCTTACATCAATATTACAAACTGCAAGAACAGTCCATCATCCTTACATCAATATTACAACAGCAAAAAAAAAACATCATCCTTAGCTTAATATTACAAACCGCAAGTACATTACATGACATCAAAAGAGATTTATTTCTTGTTTACCTTTGAATTTGACCTTGTCTTAGCAGCATTTGCAGGACCACCAGTTTGAGGATGACCTCCACTGCGTGACAAAAAAGGAGCTCGGCTGCGAGAAGGAGCATCAGTAGGAGTAGCAGTAAGAGTAGCTGCACCAGGAGTGTGTACCGAAGCTGTATCAGCACTAAGAGTAGCAGTAGTAGTAGCAGTAGGAGCAGGAGCATGAGACAAACCAGGATTCTGAGATGCGAGGACCTTCTCCCCAAATTTGGTAAACCGGTCTTCAATTGTCTCGCGTACCTCAAGCGCTAAGGAGGTAAAAGAAGCCTTAAACATCCCATGAATGAAAGACTTCATTTCCTCTTCAAGCTCTCTATACTTTTCAGATGATCGTTGGAAGAGTCACTTCTTCTTCCTTGACTCAGCTCCGGTATCATGAAACTTTTTTTTCTCTTTCTTTCAACAGACGCAGCTGCGGATTCTGTTTCTTCTTCCATTTCATTCTCACTTGTTTCTCCAACCTCTTCTGCTTCTATATCTTCTTCATCAGAACTAGGCATGTATGGCTGTCGAGTTTCATGGTAAGCCCATACATGCTTACTCCAATCATAGTTATTCCGGTACATGTCAATGATTAGATCAACCCTTTCATCATTCATCTCACCAGCTTCTACAAACTCATCTGGAACAATAACATGTGGGAAGTTTCCAGTGGAAGTGGTGGATGGGAACACAGCTCCCTACAAAACATAAACAAATAAACCAATAAACAAATAAAAAATTAAAGACACACACAATAAGAACAATGAAATCCAATCACATTAGAAAAGGAATCAGAACTTACAGTGGAGCTAAAGTCAGACTCTAAGCTAATAATGTCGTCATAGGAAATCTTAGAACATCCTTTCCAGTTTCTGCATCTCATGATGATGACGCATTCTTCAAGTTTCTACACCAAAAGAGTACCGATGTCTGGAATAGCCTCCATCGCCCAAATCTGAAGTGCATAGGAGAATCCATCTATAACATAACTCTTCTTCGTCTGTACTTTGTCCCTAGCATCGATAATGGAACGCACCAGCATGTTAAAGGAATGAAGTCCCCACGGGCACTTCCTCATCTTATCAAAATCAATCACAAGCTAGATGTACTTTTGGGATATCCACACCTTCTCATCCTTCACCATAACCATACCAGCAAGCACACAAAAATACACCAATCTTAGCCTATCAACATGAGACCACGTATTACACTTCTTAAGATGCACCTTCCTGATTTGTTGCAGAGATATGTTTTTTTCTCTTAAGCAACAAACTCCAAAACCCTTTATCAGATTTCCAATTATCAATCTCCATGTCAGGCTCGCCTTCATACTTCAGACCAGTGATCGCGTAGGATTCTTGCATTGAAAATCTCAGAGGCCTCCTAGGAAAACGGAACCACAACTCATGGCGCTTTGCGGTCAGAAGCTGCCTACAAACCAAGGTGTGGATCACTGTCCAAGAATACCCAAGCTTGTGATCACTATGGCCATGACTTGAGCAAAGAGCGGATCATCCAACATATCCGAGTACTCTGCTGGAATGGACTCTTTTACCAACTGAAGGATTGTAGCTCGGCAAGTGTTGTTGACCTTAACTTGTGTTTCGGTTCCTTCTTTGAATAGGCATGTGGGCAATTGATCCATTGTTATACCTGTAAACAATGAAACAAATACACTCAAATTAGGATTAAAGACACTCAAACCAAAGAGAGAAGACATGAAAAATTGTGTTACATTGAGTCCTACACCAAACCTAAAACCGAAACCACATAGTTTACAAGCTTTGTAGATGTAAAACCCAAGCCAATAACAATCTCATGCTAGTATAACTTATAAAGCCACAAACCGTTGTCTCATAATACAAGTTAATTCCAAGTTCTTTATAAAACAAAGGCATCTTGGTAACAATTTCTTTCCACGTTGTCTCACACAACTAAATACGAGTTCAATATAACATCTTTAACCCGAGCTATGTCAACACAAGCCTGAAACTTTAATAGCAAAATCGGTGGCTACAAAAACAAATTAAACCATAACATATGAGAAACATGAACAAGTATGAAAATTTATTAGCAAAAATGATGACCAAAATCAAGTATGAAACTTTAATAGCAAAACCGATGACAAAAATCAAAAAGAATGAAACTTTGATAACATAGATACCCAAATCATTCACAAAAACTAAATTTGAAACCCATCACACTCAAACTATGAGTAAAAAAGACTCAGATTAACGATATAAAGACATGCAAAAAAAATCACAACTCCTTATACAAACCTGAAATTCTCGATTGTTTTGCTTGAACTAGAGATGAGAGTGTATATTGCAGAGCGGCAAGACACGAGCTTCAATTTCCGGCGAGGCACGAGATTCAGTGTTTGGCGATTTACTTGAGAACGAGAAGCGAAGTGAGCAAGAGTTGTCTAAGACTTTGATTAAAGAAGAAGAAGAAGAACACCACCGGAGTCTTATCCGGAAGAAGGAACACCGGAAACGGCGACCTCTTACAAGCCGATGAATTGGAGTCGACTCTTCTCTCTATCGCCAAAGGAGGGGTGGGAAATTAGCGTTCGTAGAAAGGGAATTGAGGGTAAAACTATTTTACCCCTTTTTGTTTATTAATATGTTTTTTACTTTTAAGTTTTTTTTAATAATTAAAATAACAAAAATCATTTAGGTTTATATTAGGGACTTAATTGGGTTTATAAAAAAGATTATACTAATTGGACACTTATAATTCATATTATGACATAAGAATAATCTATTAATCTTTATGTTTTAAATTTACAATTTTCCCTAATAAAAAATGTATAAACCATCTTTTTTATTCTTTCGTTTGTGACCACCAAAAAAGTCAGGACAAGCTCTATAAACAAATGATAAAATTAAGGAGAAAATTATATTGAGAGACACATTTTGTCTTTTCAATTAAAACACATGGCACATTATGCTTGCGACACATTTTTATGAGTGTTTTGCCTAATCTACTCCTAACTAGATGTAAAGACTCTAAAGAAAATAATTACACTACTCATTTCTTTATAACTTTTTTGTCTTTTATTCATCCAAACAAAATGAATAAATAATTTTGTAGCAACACACCTTCCAAAAACTGTGATCCAAATTCAAAGAGAAAAAGAGAGGTTTGACAATCTAATTTCATCCAAGAGTTTTTTTCTTAACTTGATTTCAAATCTTTTATTGGTGAGTCTTGTTTTCTAATTCATCTCTTACCTCTAGGTTTAGATTTTCAAGTTTTCAAATCAGTATTGAGGTCGTCACGTAAAAAATAATAAGTATTGAGACAGAGACGAAAGTTTCTATATCGTCAGTTAAATCTTATTTTTTATCACACTCTGTCACTTTCGTTTTTTCTGATTTTTATTTTATTTTTTTTTTCCAATGGTTGTGATGTGTGTTATGTTATTTCTTTTGAGTTTATTATCAGCTCTTATTGCCTTGGGTGTTGAAGCTGCCAAAATCAGAGTCTTTTTCTTTTCCTTTTCATGTTATTTGTAGGACTTTTATTTAATTGTTCCGTTTAGTAGTGAATTCTGTAAATTTCTCATGATTTTGGGTATACAACTATACATTAATCAATCGGTGGTTGCTGAAAATGTGACTTTAAAAATTTCTTGATTTTAGTTTGAAAATGGCTTTAATCTGAATTTAATGTGGAAAACACAAGGAGAATAACAAAAATGAATATAAGATGTTCAAAAAAATATGTGTGCTCGTCCATAACTCTAATGTCCAAAACTCTTCCGTCCATACTTTTTTCATCCATAAATTACACGTCATAGCCATGTTTATCCATAAATACAATTTGTTTTTTGATAACTCAATTTATCTCTATTTTGATCAATAAAAAATGTTTAAATATAATTTATTCATATTTAAATTAATAGATATGCCATTGTAATAATTTAACCATATGAACTAAATTGATTCTTGATTTCTATCTAAAAGTAAAATTAATCAAGTGGAATTCCAGGAGTCTTCATAGGGAGGGAGAAAGTGATGCACCCTGGGTTTAAGGATTCAAGAAACCATGTCGACTTCACTTTGATTGTTGAGGCTCTAGCGGTCCGAAAAAACAGTTTTGGAAGCTTTTGTCACCAATGCTGATTCTCTGGTTATCCTATCAGATTCACAGGTTCTGGTAAAGTTACTAAAGGCAAATGGTTCAATGACTGAACTTAACAACATCCTCGTCGATATATATCACATAAGCAATTGTTTGAAACTTGCTCGTTTTTACATATTTCCCGTTTATGTAATGTCGAGGCTGATATTGCAATGAAATCGTAATTTGACCTAAAAAAAATCAAGTTTTAATTTCTCTGTCTACAATTCTTTTTTCACCACCGAGTTTCTATATTTTTTGTTGTCTACAACACGTATCTTCAAATCATAATCCACAAATTCTATCTCCACGTCTTATTTCTTATCTTATCCATCCCAACCACTGCCATCTATAATGTATATTCGAAACGCTATCCATAACAATTTGTCCATAAATGTTTTTTTACAACTTTAAAATATCAATATATATATATATATATATATATATATATATACAGATCTCAAACTATAGAAAAAATATAATTTATTATATATATATATATATATATATATATATATTTGTATACTTATATACTAGAATTATTAAACAATGATAAAGTAAATATTTTGGGAATAAATATAAATAGTGGTAAATTATAGCCGTTGGATTCTTTGGCTTTAAAAGAAATCTTATGGTTAAATTTAAAGTTCAATGAACCAACTTTTTTTATTACACATATTCACGATATATCATGTAAATAGCTAAATTTATAGCTACTATCTCTCTCTCTTTGGTTCACTATTTTTGTTCATGTTTTTAGTTATTGTAAGGGTATATTCATCTCAAACTATTGCGTTCATACACACAAAAATGTCTCACATGTCAAATGTTTCTTATTTTGTAAACAAAAATAAAAATGTGTTCTTTTATATAATGCACTCAAATTAAAAAGTCACATTTTTTACACCATATTAAACGATTTGTATATTCATCTAAGCATAATTTTTAAGCTCGAACAATACAACTATGGATATTTTCCAGTTATGTAAAATTTTTTATTAATATTAAATGTGAAGTAAGTAAACATACGTAATATAAAAAAAATTAGGTGATATCCGTTGCACGTGGATGAAGTACTTTATAAATATATCTGTTGCATACATATATGTATTTACATATAAAATGCATTTATTGCATACCACATATATAAGTAATTGTGTATATCTATCTATATATACTATAATAAAAGGGCAATATGCTCCAAGGAGAAGCATTCCACGTCGTTTAAATAAATCGACCAATCATAATCGTCAAAATGTCCCCGTCATATGTTACTCGACACAGAAAAATAGCAGACCAGTTCTATGGGCTGATAAAATTTGGTCATGGGCCATTTAAAATCAGCTCAACTCTCATTCCAAATAGGATGGTCGCCAAAACTCGAAATGTGCGACTCTTCCACTTCACCATCATCTTTGCCGGTTTCACTATATTGTCGTTTCTGTGGAGTTGAAGAATCTTGAGCTATGGCAATGAAATCCAAACAGAAAGTCTCCCAGTTGGCTTTGTATCAGGTTTGTTGTTGTCAAACCTGCTGAATGATTCATGGAATCAGTTTCATATTCTTTTATTTTATAAAGTCGTGATCTTGCAAATCCTTTTCCCATTCTAGAAACCACAGGAAGGCTGGAGACTGCAGAGAGGAGTGCCATGGCGTGAAACAGTGAGGTAGGACATATATCAGGGGATCTGAGTTTGTTGATTCTGTTTGATCTAAGGCTTAAAGCGACCCAAATCACATAACAGAGAGGGAGATTGGGGCTGTACCGATAGAGGAGAAAGCGGTGGTTACGTCACTTGAGATCAGAATAATAAAAAGAAAAAATTCTTTGCAAGATCACGACTTTATCAAACCAAACACATGGTAACATATTAAACTTCTCAAATCAAATTATGTTCATGTTCTTTTCCTTCAAATTGAATTATAGATAAACGTCTGAGTCACATAGATGAAAAAAGGGTCAGAAAACAGGTATGTAAGTCATCATTAGGTTTTGTTTCCGCTAAATTTGTTAGATTCACTATATCATGTATTGGACTGTGTAGTTTAATCCTTTATCAACTGAGTAATATATCAATTTAGTGATGTCTTGCATATTTTCATTGTTTCACCCATTCATCCATGTGCATTTTGATCATATAGACTAGAATTTAGTCATTTTAGGTTGCATTTTGCATACATGAGTCTTTATCAGGTGTTGGAGTGTGCCATGGAGTGATTTGAGATGTTTGGGAGCATTGTGATCCAAAAGGGGTGAAATATGAGCATGGATGGAGCACTTAAAGAAATCTTCTGTTGCTAAGATTTTGTGGAGACATAGAAAATTGAGTTAGCTTTCTAATGGAAGTAGTTTCAAATCATTTGAAGATGTAATGAAGGAGTTATGACCAATTTACTAGAGGCATATCCACCCTGTTCGAGCATCCTGGAGCGACCTCATCAGAGCGACCTACCAAGGTCGCTCCCGGACAGAGCGACCTCTCAGAGCGACCTACCAAGGTCGCTCCCAGCCAGAGCGACCTCACCGGAGCGATATGGACAGGTAGCTCGGCCTGGGAGCGATTGGTCGCTCGAAAACCACCCTGGAGCGACTTTACCGGAGCGATATGCACAGGTCGCTGCGCGGCTTTGCTGGGACGAATCTTAAGACATTTTAGGGACCTTTTGGTCATTTCTTTTCATTGTTTTACACTTGCTAAACCTAAGTTTAAGGACAACTTGTAGCGGAGGAGGCAGATTATCTTTGTTCTTGGAGAAAAACACAAAAACCTTTAGAGAAGATCATTGCTTTTCATCATTCTTCTATTGTTTTGCTTGTCTATTTCATCTTCTGAATGATTAAGCTTGAATCTATCATGGGTTCAAGAGTAATCATGATGATTAGTGAGTAAATCACCATTGAATTCATGGGTTAGGGAGATTAAGGGTGATTAGGTTAGAGCTAAGATGTTTCAAGTGTAGATTTCTCTTGTTCCTTGCATATTAGAGTAGTCTTAAAGCCTCCTTTGAACTGATCACTCAAAGGTTGATCTCTATACATTTCTCAGCCGACAGGTGTTCGATGAAATGTCTGAGTCAACTCTTTTAAGCTTTTAACAGTCTTTACCAGGGACACTTGTTGTTAAAGGTGTTAAAATGGCTATTGGATCCGTTCTTAATGATTGCTTGCATGTTATTCAACCAAAGACATTTGATGCTTGAGATGTGTTAGCAAATGAACATTCATCTAGACATAGAGCTTGTTTAGAATCGTATCTAGGCCTAAGGCAGACAGTTTAATTGATAGCTTGCCATCTTAGTTCGAATCCTGATCACCCAAGGTCTAAATCCCTACACCCATGAATTCTCCTTTCCAATAGTTTAAGAGTATCTTTTCTGTTATTTGCTCTCTAGTTTTGGTTAAAACAATCAAATCATCGGTTGCACTTAGATTAAGCATATACTTGCATTCTCGGTGCTTTTAAATCCCTCAGAACTGGTTCGACAATCATTTATAATACAACATTTGCTTTAAGAGCCTCAAAAACTCCTAACACCAAATTGGCGCCGTTGCCAAATTCTGAGTAGATTTAAACATTGAGATTTAGTCACTTGCTTGAGACTAAGTCATTTTTCTTTTATTTTGTTACTGATTCTTCATCTTCATCTCTCTTTTGATTTCAGGTGTATGAACTTGAGGAGCAAAGGCACAACAAACCTTGTTCCAAGAGTTCCAGATATCCAGGCGTTTGAAAGAGAGATAGTAAGACAGAGAAAACAAGAAGAGCAACAAGCTCAAAAATAGAGGTTAGATACTTACATGGCTGATCCACCGCAAGGAGTTAACAACCCACCTGTTCACCCACCGCGCCCAGCTCGCCCCATTGGTACCTATGACCGCCCAAACCTTCATGGCAATAGGTTGGGAATCCGAGCACCAGCTGTGGAAGCCAACAACTTTGAGGTCAAACCAGGACTTCTCAACGTGATCGAGAACAACAAGTATCATGGCTTGCCTGTAGAAGACCCATTTGATCACTTGGACAAGTTTGACAGCTACTGTGGGTTATCAAAAATCAATGGTGTGTCTGAGGATGACTTCAAGCTCAAGCTATTCCCTTTCTCTTTGGGGGACAAGGCACGTCAGTGGGAGAAGTCTCTACCTAGTGACTCCATCACCACTTGGGATGACTGCAAGAGAGCATTCTTGGAGAAATTCTTCTCTACCTCAAGAACTGCTAAGCTGAGAAATGAAATCTCCAGTTTCCAACAGAAGAACTTGGAAGGATTCAGTGAAGCCTGGGAGAGATTCAAAAGCTACCAAGCTCAATGCCCACACCATGGATTCCCTAAGGAGAGCTTGCTGAGTACATTCTACAGGGGTACTCTTCCTAAATACAGAGCAAGATTGGATACTGCTAGCAATGGGTTTTTCTTGGGAAGATCTGAGGAAGATGCAGAGGAGCTGGTAGACAACATGGTGAAGAGTGACGCAGTCAACAGTGGAGACTACGACAGAAGTAGTAGAGGTGATGACAAGCAGACAAGGAAGGAGTTAAAGGCCCTCCAAGATAAGATTGACATACTCATTGCAGAAAAGGCTACTCAAGAGCAGCTGAACTTTGTTGGTAACACTTCAAACCAAGAACCACACGTTGTGACCAATGAGGTTGATGGAATAGAGGGCCAGGAAGAGTTGTGTTTCATTAACAACAATGGTAGTTGGTACAAGAAGGAACCCAATTTTCACTACAACAACTACCCACAAGGAGGATACCAGCAGAGGAACAACCAGCAAGGCAGCTATCAGCCTCAGCAAAACCCACCTCCTGGCTTCACCAACAAGGGAAACCAACCTTCTCAACAACAAGCTAACACTTCTACATCTACTCCTCAGGAAACCAGAACTGATGCTCTACTGAAACAGATTTTGGAGTCTCAGACTAGAAGTGAAAAACATGTTGGTTATGAGCTGAAGAACCTTCACGCCAAGATTGATGGGAGTTACAATGAACTCAACAACAAATTTCGGGCTTTGGAGGACCAGTTTTCTTCAATAACTTCCACCTCTAAGCGCCCAGGGAAAGACCATTGCAATGTTGTCATCTCTGCTGCTACCTCTGAGACTGAACTGAATGATCATGAGAAAGAGGTAGATGAGATTGAAAAACTCCTCTATGAATCTGAACTTGTGCAGGATGAGAGCCAGATTGTAGCCAAGGCTGACGCTCAGGTTGTAGAGAGGGTTGAGGAAAAGGTTGTGCAGCCAGTTGGAGTCAGAGATGAGATATCTCCTTTTGACAAGCTCCCATTTCCAAAGAGGGTCATCACTAAAGCTCAAAAGAAGGTGATCTCCAAGTTCAGGAAAGACTTGAGTGATGTTGGAGTTAAACTTCCAGAGCTTAATACAATGCAAGAGGCTTATGTTCAAATGATGCTCATCAAGGACATTCTAGATCACAAAGAAGAAGTAGCAGAGCTTCTAAACATCTCTACATCATTGATTGATCGACAAGTCCCTCCAAAGTCTCTCCCTAAGCTAAAGTCACAAGGGAAGTTCACACTGTCTTGCTCCCTTGGTAAAATCACCATGAATAATGCTCTTGTGGATAGTGGTGCCAATGTCAATGTGATCTCAATGGAAATGGTGAAGAGTCTTGGTATTGAAAGCATGGAGCCAAACACATCTTCTCTCATGTTTGGGGATTCATCTTCTACAACCCCCATTGGCCTCATCAAGGACTTCCCTTTGAAGATTGGAGAATGCACAATCCCTATAGACCTCACAGTCCTCAAGATGGCAACTGAGAAGAGAGTTCCTTTGATCCTTGGCACTCCATTCCTCACAACAGTGGGAGCATGTATTGACTTCCCAAACAAGAAGATCACACTGCTCAATGTGAACAAGGCTGTCTCTTACCCAATCCAGTCTTCAATGGATGTTGAGTATTGTGGAACAATCACTTGTGAAGACACATGCATTGAGAAGACCCAAGCTGAAGTGGTTGTAACTGAGAAAAAATATCTTGTTGGCAAGTCTTCACAAGAGTTGTGTGTAGAGCACTTGGAAAGTGCTCAAAAGGAGGGGGTGAGTGGAGAAACAAAGGCTGCTCATGACAAGAAGAAGATAGTGAAAGAATCTCAACCTCCACCTCTTGACAAGATGCCACACACCCTCACTCTCCACCCAATGAAGCTCAAGGATGGAGCCATTGAGTACAGGATCAAGTGCAAGGGAAGGTCTAAGCCATTCTCCAGTGCAAGAACCACCATCACTCTTGAAGGTGGGAAGGACCCTCCTTCTCACTAACTCCAAGTAAGTGCATCCTTACCTTTGTAAATATTTAATTCATTCATCTTTTATCTCTCTCTTCAGCTCTCTTCCAAGTTTACTCTCACACAAGGGACTGTGTGAAGTAAGTTTGGGGGAGAGTCTACTGTCTCACATTGTGTTTTGTTTTGTTGTCTTGTCATGAGTCTCATGCATTGCATTGTACATACACATATGCATAAAAAAACAAAAAAAAAATGAAAATTTTGAAACAATAAAAAAAAACAATCATGTAGGTTGCATCACTTGCATTTCTAGGAGAGTCTAGAGCATATAGCTTGCATTCACTTGCATTGGGAGCAATTATTTTGAAACACCTTGCAAAGAACACTTCTCAAGAGCTCAAAGTGACACCCTAGTAAGACATATCAAGTAGCTTAAGCATCTCTTGAAACCCTTGCACGTTTCGAGCCTTAAAAACTCTTTTTGAAACATGTTTGCTTGCTTGAAATTGACATTGTTCTTGAAACCAGCTCCAATCTGAAATTTGGCTTAATGAACTTAATCTCTCTTGCATATGGGCACTTGCATACTTGATCATGGATCTCATACACATTTGGGTTACCTTATTCCATTTTAACCATTCCTTGTTAACCCAAATGTAACTCCACACCCTTGAATCCAAGCCATTCCTTTGAGATCAAACATTTTATTTGCATGAGTGAGGCATCTTTCGATAGCTTGTCATGTGCCAAATCTTGAGAGTATTGGAGGCGACATAGGATTGTTCTCATCTCTTGCTAGCATAGGAACCTGTTTTGAGCTAGCATCTAGGATGGTGAGTGGGTACATGCTCTTAAGTTGATATTTTGGGGAAAGAAGAAAGCCATTAGGGACCAAAAGAAATGAAAAGAAGCTCTAGATTGTGTTAAAAGAAACCCTCCCCTGTAAAAAAAAAGAAAAACAAAGAAATAAGTTTGGGGAGGAGATGTGTAAAGAAGAAAAGTTAGAGCTAAGGAATAAAAAGAGTGTGAAGAGTCCCTAGTTGGTTGTGTTCAAAAAAAAAAAGAGAAACTGTTCATTGGTGAGTGATGTGAGCAAAGGTTATTTGGGGCCATGGGATGAAGAAGAAGGGTTAGAACTTGTGATCACTTAGGAAAAGGGTAGAATGATGAGAATAAGACTATGTATGCATGAGTTGCCTCTAGTCTTAGATAAATTTTGCATAATGATCAAGCTCCTTGTTCTTGAGTGATAGCCACAAAAAAAATGATGATGCATTTGAGCCCTCCTTTTCATTCTCATTAGACCATTCGCTTTCCTAGCCAAATGATTGAGATCATGTGCCCATTTGTGAGAATTCACCTTGTGTGTGTGTGTGTGTGAACTAATGTGAGAGCTGGTTTAAAGAGCTTGTAAATTGAAGAGTTTTGCACTTTGCTTAAAGGCATAAGAGTGTATTGATAGGCCTAGAGAAACTAGAGTATAATAAGAGAGTGTGCTCATGCTATTTGCTATGTCTCTTTAGGATGTTAAGTTGAGTTCTAGATGTGTTTCTTTTGGCTATGATCTCCCACCTTCAAATCTCTCTTCCTATAAGTTCAAGAAAGTTCACTTGAGGACAAGTAAAGAACAAGTTTGGGGGAGTTGATGTCTTGCATATTTTCATTGTTTCACCCATTCATCCATGTGCATTTTGATCATATAGACTAGAATTTAGTCATTTTAGGTTGCATTTTGCATACATGAGTCTTTATCAGGTGTTGGAGTGTGCCATGGAGTGATTTGAGATGTTTGGGAGCATTGTGATCCAAAAGGGGTGAAATATGAGCATGGATGGAGCACTTAAAGAAATCTTCTGTTGCTAAGATTTTGTGGAGACATAGAAAATTGAGTTAGCTTTCTAATGGAAGTAGTTTCAAATCATTTGAAGATGTAATGAAGGAGTTATGACCAATTTACTAGAGGCATATCCACCCTGTTCGAGCATCCTGGAGCGACCTCATCAGAGCGACCTACCAAGGTCGCTCCCGGACAGAGCGACCTCTCAGAGCGACCTACCAAGGTCGCTCCCAGCCAGAGCGACCTCACCGGAGCGATATGGACAGGTAGCTCGGCCTGGGAGCGATTGGTCGCTCGAAAACCACCCTGGAGCGACTTTACCGGAGCGATATGCACAGGTCGCTGCGCGGCTTTGCTGGGACGAATCTTAAGACATTTTAGGGACCTTTTGGTCATTTCTTTTCATTGTTTTACACTTGCTAAACCTAAGTTTAAGGACAACTTGTAGCGGAGGAGGCAGATTATCTTTGTTCTTGGAGAAAACACAAAAACCTCTTGGAAAAGTTCATTTCTATGAATCATTCTTCATTGTTCTTGTGATCTTGTTCATTTCATTATCTACTCATCTTTGCATGATTAAGCTTGAATCCAATATGGGTTTAAGAGGAATCATGAAGATTAGTGAGTAATCCACCTTTGAATTCATGGGATAGGGAGATTAAGGGTGATTAGGCTAGAACTAGGATGTTTAGTGTAGATTTCTCTTACTCCTTGCTAGTAGAGTATTCTTAATGCATCCTTTGAGTTGGCCTCTCAAAGGTTGAGCTTTAGGCATTTCCCACCTCACAAGGTGTTCGATGAAATGCCTGAGTCAACTCTCCTAAGCTTTTAGTATACTTTGCCAAAGACATTTGTTGTTAAAGGTGCTAAGATAGCTAATAGACTTGTTAGTAATGATTGCTTTCATATTATTCAACCAAAGACATTTGATGTTTGAGATATGTTAGCAAATGAACATTCATCTAGACATAGAGCTTGTTTAGAATTGTGTCTAGGCTTAAGGTTGATAGTTAATTTATCATTTTCCATCTTTAGTTCAAAACTTGATCACCCAAGGTCTAATCCCTACTCCCATGAGTTCTCCTTTCTCTTAATCAAGGAAGTTATTTTAGTTATCGCTTTTCGTATTAGTAGTTATAGTTCAAAACCATCATTTATTCGATTGCACTTAGATTAAGTGAGTACTTGCATTCTCGGTGCTTTAAAATCCCTTAGAATTGGTTCGACAATCATTTAGTAAGCTGCAACAAAGACACTACGTGGTATCCGTGGAGATGATGAATGATGCTCCAGTTCTCAAAAGGGCAGATATTTTATTATGGATGTTGCTGAGGCCACTGATGCTGCGAGAGGCGCTTCTGATACTGTTTTCAAAGAACCCGGTTTGAGCGTTATCATTAATTCAGAGCCACATTCCAAATAATGTACTGTGAGTTAAAACTTTGTCTCATAATTTTTTACGTCTCACTAATTCCAATCTTGAAATCGTGTTTATTTATAGATTTATGTTGTATCAACCACGATACGTATTTTGATAAGTGTACTTAGTATCTCATGAGGTTTCATTTGATGTTGATGGTTTAATTATTAGTCCAAAGCTATCGCAATATCTTCAGTTTGGTTACAATTTCATTACTCTCTTATGGGAGTTCGACTTTGCACCTTTCATGGTCCTGATTATAGCAACTTATAGTAGTACTAACTGCATTTAATAGTGAACTCTTGAGATACACACAAACCTAACAAAAGCATTGCTAATTATTGTAACAAATATGACAATATAAGGTACAACGTGAAGCCATAGGCACCGCCAAATAGCTGGCAGCTCATAGAGATCTTCCGATCGGATCGTGTTTGGAGGATACCAGTCCTTGACGACTGTTGATTTCTTCTTATCGATGATTCTCATCCTCAGTTTCTTCTTTAGGCCAGTTCAGAAATCTAACTCTTTTGGGGGATTTATGCAGGACAAGTTTTGTGTAAAACCATTAGGCCAAAGTCCTAAACAAATGATGGCTGTTCTGTATCTGCAAGTTAGCATCTTAAGGCTCTCATATTCGTCACTAGATCATGTAGCTGGTCCTACATGGCATGCATCACTCTTCTCTTACTTTGAGCCTCTGTCATAGCTCAACTTGTATGTATGTGTATATATATATGAGTATAACAAGTGTTTCCACTTGAATTCTTTTCACGAGAACAGAATAGCAAGTGTCATAGCGGTTTCTACACTCTCAGGTGGCGACACTCATAGTGGTTTCTACACTCTCAGGTGGCGACACTCATAGTGGTTTCTATGATCTACAGTTTGCGAGGATATACGGAGCCGGTTAAAGATGAGTTGGGGTGATCTGGCTATACATTCCAATGCTTAAAAGACTTGACATTGACACGATTCAGCAACATTACACAGTCTAATATTGTGAAACGAAACTAATTTACTTTGGTTACCTTATACCAATGCTTTTAGGATTTTTGGTTGTTGTACTATTGAATTCGTTACTGTTACTGCTTAGTGCACACCTATTTGGTTATGGAAATACTCAAATATGTATTTTTTTCCCCTCGTGGAATCACTGGCAACTTACGATAGAAAGTTATGAGTAATTAAAAACTTTAATGACTCTTACCAATATTACGGTAGATATTATATACTGTCTCGATAATTTTGATCCATGCACTAAAAAGACAAAAGTGATTAAAGTTGTGAAGAAAAGTAATATACTCTTTGATCAATGTAAGAATTCCATTCCAGGTTTGACGAATGTGCTTATCTCACGTGGAATGCAATCCTTTCCAAAATCCAAATTAACCGTTGACTGTTATACTACAAGTTTTGTTCTCATTCAAGAGAAATGTTATGAGAAAATTAGAGAAAAAACTGCAAGTCAAAGTTACAAACCTATTACACATAGAATTTAACTATTTTAAAAATATGATAGTTATGAGCACTAATCACTAAACGTTTAAACTTATACAGTTTTTAAGTTAGTTAAAATACATATGATCTCCCGCTTCTAAATCTACACATTACCAAAATATATAAATCTCATTTATTTAGTTAACTACATTATATGAATTATCAATAAATTTTTGGAAGCAAAAACTTGAAGTTAAAATCAACTATGATACTACCCACGTTAAAACACGGAATATGATTTTTAGTTTTCAAAATCGATAAAAACTTACTGCAAATGTTAGAGTTTGTATGTTGATAACGAGGGTTTAGGCTCCACATTTTTTTTTTTTTACAAATATCTATTATGTTAATAATTTGAGTTTAATAACATATTTTCTTTTTACTGTCATATGCTATGCTCATTAAAAAATTTATTATGCAGAATAATCTAACATATTGTAACTATTTTTCTTTCTTCTTAAAACACTTTTAGATATCTATAAAAAGATAAAATGTAAACCATATTATAGGTTTAATAACTAAAACAATAATGTTTTATTTGTTTTTGACAATTTTGAATTTTAAATAGTAGATTTTGGAGAAAGATAAAATATCAGATAAGATATATTATTAACTGGTCCAACATAGACTTTTGGATGGTAGATAAAAATATGACTCTAAATTAATAGAGTAGATACAAGATAACATATTTTCAATGCAGATATAACAATGCTCAAAATAACATAATAAAAATAAAAATAAATAGTAATGTGATTAGTGAAGAGTTAATCCAAACTTTATGCTCAAATAATTATAATTTTCCTGATTTTAAGAATGTGAAAAATGGTATAGTACCACACTTCTTTGTATGCTTGAGTATGTGATAGATGTTATACTTGCATACAAGTCACTGAAAATTAAAATATTTATAAGATTTCAAGAATCATGTTAATCATAAGAATACATGAATCTTTACATTAGTTGTTAACTATACACAATATATTCTAAAACTAATAAACAGTGTAGTAAAATTATTAATGGCCACGATACCATTAAAATGATTCTGTTCATCAAATATATATATATATATATATATATATATATATATAGAGAGAGAGAGAGAGAGAGAGAGAGTATTCAAAGTTACACATTAAAATGAAAAAGAATATAATTTTTTATGTTATACAATATATGAACTCAAAAGAGGTAGGGACATAAAAGAAGAAATTAACAACAAGTTACATAAATTGTAAGCATACTTTATAATATCTAAAAATATATGATGTAGAATAAAAACAATTAGCAAATTATGAACTTATTGGAAGAAATAAAGTAAGATATAATAGAATTGTTTAGTTAAAACTGATTAAAATACAATTGATAAATATTCATACAAAAATAAAACAATTTCAAATGAAAAAAATAATACTTTAACAAAGATATAATTCAAAATATATAAACCACACATAGAAAAAATATTAATGAAAACAAAAAAGTGAAAATTTAATGTATATATATACAAAAATGTAAAAATAATAATAAAGAATTACAATAGAAATATAAATAAAAAGTCTAAAAATATATACACCATAGAACAACCAAGCATCTATGTTCACAAAGATGCAAAGCATAAGTAATTGAAAATAAAAATTAATACATATTGATTAATAACTCTTATTTTCTTTATTATAGACTGCATGTTTTTACTTTGGTAAGACAATACAAATTATTGACGAATTCAAAAAAGAAGAAGACAAAGTAATATTCAATGCATGAGTTAGAGTTACATCTTCCGACATCATCCAAAGATTTCTCTATTTTAAACTATTTGGCATTTTAATAAAAGTAATTTTATTACAAAAATGAAAAAAATTATATGCAACATTCAAACAAAAAAAAAAAAACAAATTATGTCTCCCCTCATTTACTATATCCAACTTAATATGTAGTTTATGTACATATGAAAATTCAGAAAATTCTATAATTACATAGCAAAACTAATTGTAAAATTTAAAACACGATTAGCCGCTCGTATCGCGGAAGACGATCTAGTATATATAAAGGAGAATGCTCTCTTCACCTTAGAGTGCCACATCATCTTGCTGTTCCTATAGACTGCCACGTAAACAACTTTTGCAAAGACGTGGGCCAGCGATTTTTTCTAATTTCTTTTAGTAAGATTGCATATTCAAACTAAAATCTATGGCCCACAGCCCAAGTTAGATAGGTCCTTCTTCACGCTTCAAGCAATATAGGTTAGATAGGTCCTTCTTCTCGCTTCAAGCAACATGTTAAATAAGTCGTTGTAACATTCAAAATAGAGTACATCGCCTTTATCTATCCGGCTTCGTAACGTTTGTCATTCAAGCGGTGTTATGATATGAACTCCTTCCAAGGCTAACAAGCCGCCAAAGTCAACCAATTGAATGATTCCGATCGATAATGGCATATGCTCTCACCCATGGCGGATGCTTTAACCGATGAGCAGATCCAAGAGTTTTACGAAGCCTTCTGTCTCATCGACAAAGAGTTAGATGGTCTGTGTTTGTTTTCTTATTTCTTACTTAATACACAACCTTTTGTTTTATACGAGCAAATCTTCGAAGTGATATAATAAGATGGATTAGTTGATATGGTGCGTGTGAAACAGGGTTCATCACAAAGGTGAAGCTAAAGGATGAAATCGATGGGGAAGAATCCAAGGGGACAACAACTTCGGGAGATGAAGAGCGATGTCGACATCTATGGCAATGGAAAAATCACCTTTGATGGTTTCTTTCCGATAATAGCTTAAACACCTCTCAGGTATAGTATGTGTACACTATAACCTATTGGTTACAGTGAAGATTAATCAACAAGCTTAGATACTAAAAAAAACAAATGAAAATTTGGTTTAGGAATGGTGCATCTGGTGAGCTAATAGAAGTACTCAAAGTGTTTGAGGGGACTGTTTCATATCTGCACTTGAGGTAATATTATTTTCAAATCCTTCTTTCTTTAGTTTAACCAACGGTTACATGGTCGTAACATATAAACAATATATACAAAGAGTTATGTGATAAATAGTAATATGGCTGGATATAATGGGAAAAAACTATGTGTAGATGCAGTTGAGAGAAGGGATTAATGACGTGTGGATGAAGTTAATGTCGGAAGAGGCGGAGCATATGGTGCGAGAAACCGATCTCGACGGCGATGGTTTTCTCTCTTTACATGAATCATCACTACCTCTTATTAGAATTATATATATATATATATATATATATATATATATAAAAAGCTATGATATACGCGTTTTCTTTGGCACGAATGACTATTTTGCAATGTTACAGTTTTTTCTGACGCCCTATTAATGAAATGCCAGCCAAAGAACTCCTTCCTTGGCTAACAAACCGCCGAAGGTAACCAAGCTGGCACCGGCCTAGCTATTAGATAGTCATGGTGTCCGAGTCCTTTGAATAAGCGGAAACCACATCAGATGTCTGAGCAGGTGAGAATGAAACAAACCTTTTGCTATTCTATTATTTGTTATACACTTTTATATTTATTTACATTTTTATACTTGACTTATTTTTTTAAATGATCCAGATTTTTAAAATTATTATTAATTAGTTTAGTTATGTATAAGAAGTATCTATTGCAGTTTTACGAGTGTGCAAAACGACCATTAATGTACCTAATTTATTTTGTAAAGGAGAATTGCAAAATCATCAAACCAAGCATACAGTATTTGAGGTAGTTTCTTTGATACTTTGGACCATCACTTTCCTTTCATTCATCAAATACATCGTCTCTATATGCTGAAACGAAAGTACTTGAAAGGAAAGCAATCAGATTTTGGCAATAGACCATCTAATGAAAAATAGAACCGTGGGAAGGCTGTCGGAGAACAATGGCAGTGCTCAGTCAAATTCAACAAGGTAGTTAATGACAACATAAAACTCCACCCGATCTGTACTTTTGTTAGTCGAAACTATGAGAAATGATGGACCAACCCTAATATACAACCAACCATTTAAACTAAAAACAAATGCCACACATTATATGTCATGAAGCTTAACAATCCGCGAGAGTCCCAAATAAGTCAAATACAAATATTTAGGCAAAATATACATTTCCACTTAGTGTTGAGAAAAATACATATAAATGCATTATTTTTATTTGATTAATGAAGCATAACATCATCATCTTGTGCGGTTAGCCATTTTTCTCAACACTAATTAAAATTGACAGTGTAAGAAAAAATAATTTACAGAATTTGAAACTAAACTACTTCATACTATTAAAAAATGTCAAATGATTAATTTAAAAATATAAACAAAAATCCCGCGCGAAGCGCGGAAAATTCCTAGTAAGACATAAGGTCTAACTGATGACCAAAGGAATGGGTGCAAGAAGTGATTTCTCTTTGTTCCTTAAATTTGACATGATTTATGAAGAAATTATTTTTTTTAATGTTCCTTTTCATTCCTTTTAATTTAAGAAATCATAGAATACAATTATTTTAATTAAAATTAATACGGGAATGAACAATAAAAAAAATCTCCCTGTTATTTTGTTCATCTTCATTCTTTTTCTCTTTGCTCCTATTATTCCTTTTTCGTCATTAGTTAGAGTTATAGTATTTTATTTCTAATTACATACCGAAATTTTGTGTACAATCAGATAGAAATTTTAAAATACGGTACTATATCTTATATTAAATGCATACGCTATTTGAAGGAGCTAAATATTGGTATTTCCATTCTTAAATGTTTTTATTAAGTTTGATGAATTTAATCCTAGAAACTTCAAATAGCCATTACGCATATAAGGGAAACTATGTGTTTTCTTGCATCAAGAGCAGAAATAAAAAAATTAAAATTAAAATTATATTTTTATATTTTATTAATTTTATTATTTGGTTATAATATTTAATTTTAAATGTTTATTTAATTATATATAAAATTAAATAAAATACAAATTTTATTTAATATTACACATATATATATATATATTTAAAATTATAATTTTGAAAATATTTTTTATCTATTTATGTTGGTCAAAATATATTAAATCAAATTCTATAAAATTAAGAGAAATATTTTTAGGTATATAATTTTCAAAACGCAAAACTAATAGTATATCTAAAATTTATAGAAATAATGGATTTGTGATTTGAAAAAAATAAAAATACATAAGATTTTGAAAAATTGTTTTAGTCATAAAATTATATAATTATAAAAATAGAATTTAATTTTTTTTCAAAAATTATAAATTATTATTATATTTCTATTTTTTTATTCTATCAATTTTAATGATGGTTTATTAGTTATTACCATATCCTAATAAACTTACAAAAAATATAAATCAACAATAAATGTCTATATCCATGTCACAATTAACTCCAAGTCATGTCATCATTGATGTCATCATTTTTTTTTCAAAATTAATGAGGTGATGACACATAGCAAATCACTTCTCAAATAATGTTTATGAGATGAGATTAAAAAATTTATACCATTTAATCAAGTAAGAATAAATGAAGATTGTAATAAAAATATGCTTTAAATCATACTAATTTGCTCAAAAGCCACCGTATATTATGCTTACAAAATTATAGGATTAACTACAGTTTAGAAATCTATAGATCAATACTCGATAAATTAATAAACACTATTGAAATTTTCCGGTCCCAAATTAGACCGGTTCAAAATATGACACAAATCGATAAAATAATAAGATAGTAACTTTTTAGAAAATTTTATGTAAATATATGATCCCACTAAAATTATAAATTAATAATTTATATGTATTTATATTTTATATAAATACAAACCTTTATATTGTTTGTTCTACATTCACAATAAATTTATTTTTATATGTCTTAAATCTTAATATATTTTGATGAGATTTAGTAAAATTATATTTAAAACAACATTTAAATTCGATGAGACATATTTTATATATATATATATATATTAAATAATATAATAAAACTAATTAAATTTCAAATGTCAAAAATTTAATTAATGTATATACATTAATTTCAAATATTTCTGATTTTATAAATATATATATCTTAAAATAGAAAAATCTAAAAATATTTTTTTTTTATAAATTACCATAAATTAATAAAATATCAAAATTCAAACATTATTAATTTATAGAATTTTTACTGTGCATCCATATGTTCACGACAAAGCATTCTTATTATTGATCTACAGTCAAATGACCAAGAGAATGATTACAATTCAAAGCCACACAAACTTTTTCAAATTAGACACGGGTTTTTAAGCTCCTAGATGAACCCTAATTTTGCCTATTAACCTGAAAAGTATATGTGACTTTCAATTATAAAATTTGAGCTTCCAGTTTAGATACTTAGAAATAATAATGTCCTCACTGTGACACTATATGTTAACGGCAAAATATTATGGCTATAGAGATTTAATTTAAACTAGTGCTTTGTTTGATGCCATGGTTTATCTGATGCCCAGAGAATTCTGATTGTATGTGTTGTGCCCTTTAAAGATAGACGGGATTTGTTATAAATATTTATGGAGATAATATGGATCATTTAAAGTATGTCAAACACAATTTTAATCTTCCTAATAAGATGAATATGTTTTTGATTAGGTTGGGTTGCTATGTCTTTGTTACTGGTGCTTTGTCTTTGTTTCTGTTCTAGTTATTGGCTTTGTAATGTAGGTATAACATGTTTACATTTACAACTGATGTGAAGACCAAAAGTTTGTGCTGTCAACAGACGAAAGAACAAAGGAGAAAAGAGAGCAACCTCAATCCTAACATACTGAAAATGGGTTTGTTAACTATATAATAATATTATTTTGATATGTTGTTATGAAATAATTAATTTTTTTAAAGGATTTAGACTACTTAGAACATGACAGCTAGATAAAGAAGGTTGTAGAAAGTATCTTGCAGGTCATAAATGGAGGACTGATATATCTGACTCCTTTCACTTTTCTAATTTTCTAATATATTTTTCTGACAGATACTCAATTAGAAATTGTGCGTTGGAGCTGCTCTAACAAAGCCATTGTTACACAGAGTGTTGTGATGTCAAAGGAAAAAATAATTAAATGTTATATTCTGTCGCAGTGTAAATTGCACTAAATGTCGTAATTCATTTAATGTAATAATTCCTAGAGTACACACGTCAAAGGTTGGTCAAATTAGATAACACAATGACAATTTGTGTAATTCTTCTAATAAGATAAGGATAATTTAATTTGGGCTATGAAAAGAGCTGCATATTAAAAAAAAGTCACAACTTAAAAATAATTTTCTTTTAATTAAGGTAAATGTGAATGGTTTTATCTGAGTCCAACTCCATCTCAGCCTTTTCCTCCTGGTGCATTTGGGTCGAAGCCAACACTAAATCCATCCAAGTGTGTACCTAGTCATACATTCATATATAAAAAGATTAGTATCTAATTATCTATATGATTAGGTCACGACAATATAAGAAAACAAGTACACATTATTTGACAAGTAAACAGATCATGTTAAAAAGCAGGAGAAAAGAAACACCAACAAATATAAATAGTATCAGTCACACAAAAAAAAAATTGTTTAAGCTGAAATCTATTTAATCTTAAATATGGTGTTGTATTCTCTTGCTAAATTGTTTGATTTTGTTGTAACCAAATTATTTAACATCACTTATTGGTGAATTAAAATCTAGATTTTAGGAAGAAGACTTTTTCCACGAGATATACCGATTAGAGGTTATGAACTGGTTAAACTTGCTTAAGTATTTACTTTTAAGTTTGGAAATAGATTAAAGATAACTTGGATCCTAAGTAATTATGGATTAAAATTTACAAATGATATCAGAGCTTCCACCTTATTAGATTACATAGCTTGAGTACGGTTAAATGAGAGAAAGGTTACTAAATTCACATACCGGTTTGAATATCAAGAGAAAGAAAACATCAACAAAAATAAATAGCTTAGGCCTAAGTTTAATTGATCTTAAAAAAGTTGTTATATTCTTTTGCTAATTTTTTTTACTTACTTGTAACCAAACTATCTAACATCACTTATTGTGAGTTAGAGTTTCTTTGAATTAGTGGATTTTGGAAAGATGAGTTCTCCCACTACATATACCAACTAAAAGTCGAGAATTTGTTATAATTTCTTGTGTATTTACTTTCAAGTTTGGAACTAGATTAAAGATAAGTTGAACCCTAAGTAATCCTAGGTTAAAACTATACAGTGACATAGTAATACATATATATTTTTTGAACAAAACAAATAAAAAAATTACGCTAAATATTTAGATTTTGGACTTTTATTTTATCTGCTGCAAAAGAGCTGTAAAATAGGTGGGCAGTCCATTGGGTGACCACGTCCAAATATATTTAGGATTTAATTGGTTACACCCATGTTTTCAAATGCACTTTAATTGGTCAAAAATTAGAAACCAATGGATCTATTGTTGTTAATGGGTTTGGTCATTGTGGACGTGGGCCTCCCAATAAACAAAAAAGTTTCTAGGGTTTTGCATTTGGGGAAAATAAAATCAATTCATCATTTCATGCCTCCTCTTGAGTCCTCTCTCTCGAAGGCGACTCGTTTTGCCATCTCCATCCCTCGCCCGTCTCCGTCCATCTCCGGCTTTTTCCGTCCATTTTCGACCATTATATCCATCTCCGACCGTCTCCGTCCATTTTCGACCATTTATATCCATCTCCGGCCATCTCCGTTTGTTTTTTACCGTCTTTGTTTGTCTCTGGCCGTCTCCGTCCATTTTTACCGTCTCCGTTCGTCTCCGGCCGTCTCCATGGTCTCAGTTCTTCTCTGTTTTTCTCTCCAAAAAAAATTTGGGTTTCATCTTATTCTTTCTGTCAAAATCGAGATGGGTCTACTGTTTTCGTTATTTGAGAGACATGCAAATGGATTTACTTGTTTTCCTTATTTGAGATCTGATAATCTAAGATACAAAATCGAGATGGGTTACTTGTTTTCTTTGTTTGCGTTGATGTGTTTGCTTTCTCTTGTTTGATGGGTTTCGGGTTTGATGTGATTGCATTGCTTTGGTTTGATGTGTTTGCTTGCTCTGATTTGAAAGGTTTGTACTCTGAGTTTAGTTTCAGTGTTTGTTCATTGTTCTGTTTGCAAGCTAAGGGTTTCGAGTTTTGATTTATTCTTAATCTTTTTTCAGGGATTTAAATCTGTATATGATCTTAAGAAAGGTACCAACTTTTGTATTAAAGAAGAAACCATAAGAAGAACGAGGATAGATAAATGTTTGATATACAAAATCTCATACTTGTTTTCCTTGTTTGAGATACAAAATTGAGATGGGTTTCAGGTTTTGAATCATTTGGTTTCGAGTTTGCTTGTTTGCAGTTTTCTTGAGATGAGTTTTAGGTTTTGAATCTTTTGGTTTCAGGTTTACTTACTACAGGTTTGATGATTGATGGGTTTGATGGGATTCAATGCTACGGGTTTGATGGGTCATGCTTTCACAATCTAATGTTAAATGAGATTGATGGGTTTACTGAGTTTCATTGATGGGTTTTATGATTTTATTTGTTTGCTCCTATAGCTTCAATACTCCAAGTTGTTTCGTTTACTTGTTTGTTCATAAACTTGTTTGTTCACTTGTTCATTGTTATGGTTTTATTTGCTTGTTTGTTTGAGATTGGTAAATGAGATTGATAAATGAGATTTATGGGTCTTCTTTCATTTATCTTCATGTTCTTTAACTCTGTTGTTAAGCTATGGTTATGTTGTTTTGTTGATTCTTTTTATGTAGTTCTGTTGATTCATTTGTCTTCAAATTCTGTAATTATGTTGCTAAGCTATGGTTCTGTTGTTATGTTGATTCATTTTATATAGTTCTGTTAGTTCATTTTTATTTATTTATTCGTTGGGTTTACCTACAATTATGTTGTTTACGTGTTTACTTGTTCATATGAGATTGTTAATTTGTTTGTTTGCAAATTTACTTGTTTAACTTGCTTTCTGTTTTTTTTTCAGATGGACAATGAGAATACTATGAACCTAAAAGACACAGACTACATAAGTGGGGATAAGCTGATAGATCAAAACTCAAATGAAGATGCAAATGAAGCAGTAGGAGTTGAGGATACTCTCATGAGCACAACTGATAACCACAACAAAATAGAAGGTAAACACATACATTCTAGATGTTGGAAGCATTTTAGTATAATAGGAGAGAAGTATCCATATGGTTTGAATGACATCCACTACATATTATGCAAACACAACTGCTGCTTAAACATACGTAGGAGTGGAACCTCAACTCTTTTGTGTCATATGAAAGTTTGTAGTTTGAATCATTTCCCTGGTACACCTTGAATGGTAGGAAGATAGATCAGCTTGTGTTTCGTGAGATGATTTCAGTAGCCTTGACTGAGCATAACCTGCCATACTCCTTGGTTGAGTGTAATATAGTTAGGGAAGCATTTCATTATGTGAATCCTAGTATAGATTTATGGTGTAGGAAAATAGATGCTAGCGACTATTTGAAGATATATTAGAAGGAAAAACTGATACTGATACAGAAGTTGAAACAAATTCTAAGAAGGTTTTGCTTAACAACTAACTTGTGGAGAGCTCTTACAGTTGAAGGGTGTTTGTGTTTGACGGCTCACTACATAGATGTAGATTGGAATCTGAAGTCAAAGATTCTCGACTTCTGCGCATTTCCTCCTCCACATAATGGTGGTTCTATAACTATGAAGATAGTGGAACTGTCGAAAGAGTGGGGGCTAGAGAAGAGAGTTTTTACAGTCACTGTGAATAATGCTTCATCAAACGACAATATGCAGTACATTCTCAAGAGGCAGCTTCGAAGAGAATTGGTATGCAATGGAGAGTTCTTCACGTAATGTGTGTTGCTCATATCCTAAAATTGATAGTTCAAGATGGACTGTGTTATTGATGGAGCTTTGGAGAAAATAAGAGACAGTGTCAAGTTTGTGAAAGTGACTGAATCTAAAGAGAGATTCTTTCAAAGTTTGTGTGGAAATAGTGGTTATTGAACCAAAAGATAAAGGTGGATTGCCAAGGTTGGTTATGGATGTAACAACAAGATAGAACTCAACTCATCTTATGCTAGAGAGGGCCATCATGTATAGAGAAGCTTTCCGCAATCTTGCTGAAGTTGAGGCAGCTTATCAGTATGTCCAAGAGAATTGGAGTGGGAGAGAGCATAGTTTATTTGCAATTTCTTGGCTCAACTTGCCAAAATGACCAATTTGATTTATGGTTCTTCTTATCCAACAACTAATCTCTACTTTATGCAAGTTTGGAAGATTGAAATTTGGTTGAGAGTAAATGAGTTCAGTGGGGACAAAATAATTTGTGAGATGGTGGCTTCAATGAAGCTCAAGTTCGATAAGTATTGGGAGGAGTATTGCGACATCATAGCCATTGATGTTGTGCTTGATCCAAGACTGAAGTTCACATTTATGGAATATTGCTTCACAACTTTAGACGCAGCCACAAGTTAGACGAAAATGGTTCATATTAAGAAGAAGATGAAGAAGTTGTTTGTTGTTTACAAGAAGAACAAAAAGAAAAACGTGGCTGGAATATCAAGATCAAACCCTTCAGCACATACCACTTTACCAGGATATGATGTAAGCACTTACTTACTTGCTAGTTTGCTTGTTCATATTTTTGTTCCATTGCATTGTTCGTTAGTGTTTGAATGTTTCTTTTAAAAGGTCTGAATGTTAGCTTCTTTATGTCTGATCTAGATTACTAGCTTCTTTATGTCCGATCTAGATTACTTGTTTTAGATTGCTAGCTTCTTAAAACAAGTTCATTGGTGATCTTGATTACTAGCTTCTTTATATCTGATTTAGTTTCTTGCTTTAGATTGTTAGCTTCTTTATGTTTATTAAGGTTGGTCTGATTGTTGCTTCATTTCGGTTTGCTTGAGTTTGATGCTTTCTTCTCACAGAAGGCTAGTAGTATTGGAAAATCATCTTTAGATAAGTACCAAGAAGAACCGGTTTTGGACATGGTGGCCTTCAAGGGTTTGGATGTTCTTTCCTATTGGAGAGACAATTCTAATCGGTTTGAGGAGCTCTCATCAATGGCATGTGACGTCTTGAGCATAAACATCACCATGGTTTCTTCAGAATCATCATTCAGCATTGGAAGCCGTGTGTTGAACAAATATAGAAGCTGCTTTCTTCCTTCAAATGTACAAGTACTGATTTGCGCAAGAAATTGGTTAAGGGGATTTGAGGCTTTAGATTGTAAGTTCTTTGTCTTTAAATTTGGTTAGATGATCAATTTGAGCATTGATTTGGTTAAGCCGTGTGTTGAATTTCTTGTGCTTGACTATTTGCTTAGGTTATAAATTGGACTTGGAGGAAGATGGAGGAGAAGATAAGAAAGGAGCTTTGGTGATCAATTAGAGAGTTTATGGAGGAAGTTGCTATTGTCTTAGACTTACGCTTCTTATATGAACTTATGTATGCTATTATTACACTTATGGAGTTTGAACTTATAAGTTATGAAATATTGTATGAACTTGCGCTATTTATGTGGTCTGAAGTTATGTATTGTTGTAATTATGGATTGGATGGATTTTAATCTTATGAACTTGTATTTGTATTTGTAGTCTTATAAAATTAAAATTTAAAATTTTCTTATATGGTCCATTATAGACCCAATGTCAGTCCATGTAAATATGGGTATTAATGGATTTGATTTCTAATGGACATGGTTCTTAATGGACATGGTCCTTAATGGACATGGTCCTTAATGGACATGGTCCTTAATGGACATAATCACTCTTTTCCCACAAACAATAAATGGACAAATTGAAAAGCGCTAATGGATGTGAGGGAGTACATTTTACATCTCTAGCTGTGATTTGTGCACGGACTTCATGGTTTGAACTTAGTTTGAGAGATTTTATCATGATATATTGTTTTATTTATTGTTAAGATGGTCAAAGCATGCATCGTTCACTTTTGTGACTTGAATTAGGTTTGAGATATAATATAATATGAGGCCAAACTTGTAAACTACGAATCGGATACACCTATCTGAAACATTCCACATGAATCAATGTTGTACTGATGATGAATGTTAGAACTTAATATCCATTCATAAATACAATTTGCGTTTACGATGACGTATCTAAGAAGTAATCTAAAAATAAGATTTAACCATAATTGTGTATGAAAAATGTATATTTTATTGATATTGAGTTTGGTTGTAGTCAAATAATACAAAGGGAAGTTGAGAACAAGAGTTTATGAAAGTATTAAGACTATAATTTTGATATGGAAGAAATCGGATCCCCTTCTCTTGGTTTTTGGTCCTCTTTTTATAGGTCTTGATAGGTGGATCTTATCGTCAACATGATCTCCGGCGAATATCAGGTGCTTTTATGTCATTTTTAATTCTTTGATTCTCTTTTCGTTTCGGTTTGACCATGCGAGCTCGGCATAGGGTTCTTTGTTAGCTAGGTGTGGTCCTATGGCCTTCGTGCGTCTATTGTCTTGCCTTGAACTTAATGATGATGGATCAAATTCTTGGACCGGGTCTGGTGTGGGATGAAACTCGGTTCCAACAATAACCCCTCCGAAGTTCGTGTGTCTCAAGTCACCAGCCAGGTCGGGTATTGATTTCGACTTGGATGGTGTATTTGAGATAGGTCGTCTGCTTATTTTGGGACCCGGATTGAGATTCCGGTTTGGTGAATTAATGGCAATATTTGACTGACGTATAGTCAAGGGATACATTGTCTAAAAATGAAAATCATTTATTTGCAGGTAACAATTTTGTTATTGGGTTTCAAGCTTTAAATAATGAATTATTTGCCTTCCTTTTTCCTTTTTATCAAGTTACTCTGTCAGTTTATGCTTTCTTTTCCTTCTCTTCTATGTATTTTTTGCTTGCTCTTCTTGTAAGTTTTCCATTTGTTTTTTTTATTAATTTCCGATGGCGTCTCCTCGCCAAAAAGTGCTAGATGATCTCCTCGCCCACTATCCCTTTGTCGTGGTGATCGCTAATTTTTTGTCGGGCGAAAATGACGTGCCTATCACTTGTTTTTCTTATGGTGCCCGTTAGAGGTATAGGTCCGCTGCAATGGTTAGCTCGTCATTGGAGTCGATTTTCGATAAGAGCCCTCATGGGGAGAACCCTGGTACCCTTTCATCAGTTTTTTTATAATTTATCATACCTTCTACCTCCGACGGTTCATGATATGGGGTATTTCACTATGTATGAATTGTTTTTGCACGAGTGTCACTGGTGGTTTCCCTTCCTCGTCTTTTGTTGTGATATTGTCAAAGACGTGAGATAGAGATTTCTCAACTCGCTATCAGTGGTATTCGTGCTTCAGTCGGGCTTGTTGTTTGGCTGGTGAGCTCGAGCAGAGCATGACTCTGCAGCTTCTTAAGGCCTTTACATATTTTAAATTGGTATTTAAAAAGATTGGCATGTCCTATCTCTTAGTCTCAGATCTTTACCACGCCTCCTAGTAAAGTCCCGGATTGGGAAAGCAAATATTTTTTGTGAAGCTCGAAGCAAACTTGGTGCCCATTGATCTCGTGGACATCTAGCGGCGAAATTGGAACAAGGATATTGGTTAGTTATGTTGTTCATGATTTTTCTCTCTCCTCTAGTGTTACTAATTGTTATCTTTGCTTTGTAGTTTTCATGAGCATCCGATGATGCAGGTCGGAGATTTGGACTAAAAAATTAAGGAGTACAAATCTGTTCCAAGTCGTATTTGGGAGA